>JAGDQP010075127.1:0-10195 GCA_022664845.1 Lepisma saccharinum | reverse complement strand
GTTTTTGTTTGGTCTGGCATCCACACATTGCCGGAACGATGGCAGAAATGTATCGCTAGCGATGGCCAATACTTCGAATAAAATAGTTCTTAGCATTGTCATCCAATCACTGTGTCTTTTCTGTACATAAATTCCGGTTTTATATTTACGCACCTGGTACGTCTAGTTCTGAGTTCTGTACCCGCGAGTGAGGAGTCATAGCGTGATCATGGGTGGGAAGATCCTTTTAATAGCCAATGCGAGGTAGGTAGTAAAAGCGCGAGTTCTTGTTGATTGCTTGTGCACTTCCCTCTTCACCCCGCGTGCTAGCCAAGATCCCTCTTAGAGGTCTACAGAACTCGGATCTGCACAGTATATACCTCCAAAATAACACGTCTACAACGTACCGTTAGTTGTCACATTTAAGATTTTCGGAGTGTTATTGGGACACTTAGCGGGGTAATTGTATTCCCCAAAATTCCACCCTACCCACAAATGTTCATAGCGAATTCAAGCTTTGTTGTCAAAAGAGAAGTGTTTGAAAAACCACTGGAAAGACAGATATACAGAGCAACATTATGATGTTAGTAATTTTATACATAGGGTGTAAAGATATTACAATTTTAGCCAATAAGTTTCTTTTTTTCAATTGTCTAGAGTTACCAACGCTGTTGTGTGTTTAAATGATTTGTGTGTGTAAATATTTTGTGAGTGTATGGATCAAGTAATGTTTCAGAGGGCGGCAGACACAGTCCGAATCGAGAGGAAAATGTGTTGGGAGGGGGGAGGGATATAGAGGACAGAGAAACAGGTCTCCCTCTCTCTCTCTCTCTCTCTGACGCTAACAACATGCAACATGACTAAGAGTAGAAGCGGTTTGATCTGCGTGTAATGGAGACTCCCTTTGATTATATATTAATAACCTGTAAAATGGTCTTTCTATTTAAACGCTGGAAACCATTTTGTGTGATGACTATGTTCAAGATCCCGGCGACCAGAATGGAGTGCTTTTAAAAAAAAAAAAAAAAAAAAAACTATAGAGTGAAAACAAAGAGAGTGCGAGAGAGATCAGAAGAAATACTGTTCTTTGAGAGTGAAAACATATTAATGTACACATATACACAGCATACAAAAAGCTTATATCAATATAAATATATATTGTGAATATACTTTTTGCGAGTTTGATACTTTTTGCTATATTAAACTTCTGCATATATGTTTGCGGAACTATTTGTTTGTTTCCTCTCTCTCGTTTTGTTAATTTTTCTTTTTCTTTCTATTTGTAAATGCAAAACATACAATAGTTTTTTTTGTGTGTGTGTATTATTTTGCATTACCACAAAGGTAAATGGTCTCTGTTCTTGTCAAAGCAAACAACAAACAAATGTTTCTGTTGTGTTTGAATTATTGTTTGTGTGTTTGGAAGGAAAGATTGACAATTGAAGCGCATAAATACGATGAGTATTTCGGTAAAAGCATACATTTTCCCTAAAAGCTTCCATTTGTTAGTGTATTGAATACACATGTATTTGTAGAGTTTCGCTCAATGTATGTCTATATATATTTAAGGAAAGAATAGACTAATTTTAGCTACAGTAGAAACAAAGGAATTTACAGCACACATGAAAATTTGAAAAATAAATTTGTAGTAATGGATAGTTATAAAAGAAATGATGAATAGTTGACTTACTTAAGGTGTCTAAATAGTGTTTTAAAAGCACAAAGGAATTAAACGACCTCTTTTACAGTGGAGATCTTTAACTTCAAGTCATCTCATAATAACTCATAGCTTATATAATTCACTACGATTTTCATGGCTCACCCTGACCCGGACATATTGTGCAGTTCCGAGTTCTGTAGACTTCTGAGAGGGGTCTTGGCTAGCACGCGGGGTGAAGTGGGAAGTGTACAATCAATCAGTGAGAGCTCGCGCTCTTACTACCTACCTAGCATTGGCTATTAAAAGTATCTTCCCACCCATGATCACGCTACGACTCCTCCCTCGCGGCTACAGAACTCGGAACTAGACTTATGCACTTTAAGAGCTTACCTCGTCTACAGTTTGTCTCATATACTATAGACATAAATAATTTGAATATTTGAAATTACAGTACATCTACCGAACGTATGTAGTTGTTTATTTAGTAGAGTGTTTGTTTCGTATTCGGAAAGTCCTGGAATCGGTTCCACTGACCGGCCATCCTGACTGAGGTCTTCCTTCGTCACACTAGGCTAGTGCCGGGATCGTGCTTTGAATAAGGCCGGGCCGAATCCTTTCCAAATCCTTCCTATTAGCGTTCTTAGTTGTAATTGAAATATCCAGTGAAAAAACAACCCCGGTATCAGGCGATATCAATGATGGACAATTTGCTACTTTAGATCCCGAATTGCGCACAATCTCGATTGACCTGTTTTGCTCACAGATTTTGATCCAACGTTGCCATTTTGATAGCTTTAAAATTTGTGCGCAAACAGTTGTTTTTTTTCTTCAGAGTAGAAGAAGAAATGAATAGAAATAAAATATTAATTCTCTTAAGGATTAAACAAATATAATTTGACCAGTAAATATAGCCAGTGAATATACAATTATTTACATACCAATTTACATAAAGCAACAGGTCCATCCAGCTGTTAACGTTTTCTTGTCATTTTAACCGTACAATTTTCAGAAATTTTATCCGTCCTGTCCCATATTCTGAATATGTACAACTTTTAAGCATTTATTACTGCTTCACTATGAAGTTGTGTCCTTTTAAATCGTATTTTCTTTTGTGTTCTGATCTCTTTTCGCAATTGATCGTAATTTCAATTTTTTTGTTTCTGACTGTATCTTGCGCACGGTTGATATCACGTGATGAATGTCTAGAGACGGTGAATAGAACAGTTCATTGCAGTGCTTATGAAATAATTCTGCCCCATTCGTCATCCGAGGAACTGCTGAAGGCTCTGAAGCCCATATTCTAGGTCGAAACCTAAATGGAACGAAGCAAATAATAATATAAAGTCATTTGGTATTTCAAGAAAGACCTATCAGTAAATATAAAACATTAGTTATGCAAGATGTTTTTGTTTTTTTTTTTCAAAATACACCCTCCAATATTCATATAGTCATTGGAGTAGTAAAAGATATTAAGTTAACCTCAAACAAAATACGACTTACGTATCTGCCACTTTCTTCGATGTAATTTTCGAGTACGTAGTCGGAGAAGTGAAGACTTTCATTGTCCGGTGCCATGATAAAATCTGTAAACGTATCGGGTACTTCCGTTGGATGCAAATATGAAAAACCGAAAGAGGACTTTAACCATATCCTTGTAAAATACAATAAAACAACTCAGTTGTACTGTTTCGGTAATGTATGACATCTAATTTAATTTAGTTTATAGTCTGGTGATAATAATAATAATGACAATTTGGTATCTGGTACTGAAAGCAGTGACGTCGCAAGGAAATGAACTTCGCTTAATTTTGTAATGAGTTTACGGATAGTTTATAAATTTCCCTGTTCTGATTCATTATCTAACAAGCCAAAAATCTGAAGTGAAATCACGTACGACACCTACCTAATTCAGACTACGGATTCAGTGTTTGTTGTCCTGTATCTTTCTCCACGAAGATTGCCCCAAATAGAATCGACACCCAATGATCTCACATCCTGGAAATATCTCCCTGATAACTTCGTGAGTTGCAGCTTCGAAGTCTAAATAAAACAATCATAAATTTATTTCAACTTCATATCATTTCCCACAATGCTTTATAAGTTTGTTTATTCTTTCCCGGCAAAAATACATAGCATAGAGGTAAATAAATTCCATTTTTGTATGCGTGAATAATATACAACCGATCAAAATGGCGAGGAGCATAAGAAAAGGTACCGTCAGCGTAAACCTCAACATCACTTGTCTCACACATAAATCTGAAAAGCCAAACGGAAATTGTTGTTACTACATTTGCATTATAATGTTATTAACACTAATACTATAGTCAAATTATTACGCTTATACCGGAACATAGGATATCTAAATTTCATTACATACACTGTAAATGTACAGTAAATGTTATTATTGTACGTACTGATAATATTACTTGCACAAGTTAAAATGGTAATGAATGTAAATGTTCTTCATTTACAAACACAAACTTTTCTTCATCATGAAGACCATTTTCAATCTGACAACATTGCTTTATTTTTTTTGTGCGCAATCCTGTAAATTATGACAGCTTGTCAGTCGCTTATCACATAAAATTGATAAAACCGGAAAAGTGTGCGCATTTCCATTGCACCCTGAAATACAATGGACAGCCATCTCGAAATCTTGTCCATTGATCAGTGATACGTTTTAAGAGATTATGACGTCATTATTTAATTGAAGTATCAGTACTCATCAATCGACAAGATTTCGAGATCGCTGTCCATTGTATTTCATAGTAATTTGTAAGTTCTAGTGCGCTGTGCGCTTACGTTTTTGATACTGCTCTTGAAATATTTTGAAATATTTAGGAAAATGTTAAAGACGTGGGGGCGGGCACGAGGAGGAATTACGTATATTTTTACTGTAGTTTTAGAAAAGAACGTGATCTTGATTACATTGTGTATTTATTCTATTCGTCTTACGCGTCTTATTTTCTTGTCTTTATTCATAGTTGAAAATTTTCGCACTTGTCTTCTAGTGGATTCGAATCTACAATCTTGTGATTTTTTGTTTGTTGTCTTAGCCACTCCGCTAGGGAGACATTCTTGAAAAAATAATACGTGGGATATGCACTTCGTCAATTCTTCGGAACGTTATCGACCAGTGTCGATCGGTTCCGCCCAATGACAGCTTCAAACAGTAATATTTCTCTAAACTTAATCTACCATTTTTTTTCGTGTTTTATAAGGATTTACAACACTTTCCTTGTGTTTCAAGAATAGCTTTGAATGTCGAAATATCGTAGCACGTCAATATCGATCGATGTTTCGTCACAATGGCCAACTATGATCAATATCCGTGTTATTGGCCCAGTATTGACTATCCTTGTACTGCTTCGGAACCATTGTGATGTGAGTCTATCTGGAATTTGTTGTAAAATAGATAAATCAATAACTATTCCTTTCATGGGTAAAATTCGTTTTCTGAAAGTTAATTATTTTTTTTGCCTTCTTTACATTACTTACATCTTACCATGGTTAACGTAACCGAGATCATTTTAGTAATGTAAACAAGGGTTTGAAATTTAACCAGCGTCAACTTACGACGGTTATCTTCTTACGTTGGTTATCAAAAACTCAAGATGGCCGCTAAGCCAGCTCACTTCGTGAGTTTATTTCTTTCTTTATCGAAATATATATCATCCTAGTGGTGCGAATCACTTTTAAAGTATAAAAGGATAATGGCAGAACTAATCTACAAAATATTACTCTACAATCAATTCATTTATGTTCATTATTTTATAATTTAAACCTCTACAGTGTAACGTTTTTCTTAGTTCCATGATATTGACAAGATGGCAGTACAAGCACGATAACCAAGTTAAGTTCCGTAGTCTAAACGGAGTTATTTGAACCATGATTTTTACCATCATAACAATCTTACCATCGGAATCTAAACAAGGCATGACAAAGAAAAGAACTGAAGGTGCACCAAAGTAGCTGTCTTGAAGGAAATTTCAAGCTCTTCCAATTTAGTCCTTTACTTTCTTTTTACCAAGTAAGAAAAGCTGAGAAAGGTACGCTTTGATTACTTTTTTTGTAAATAGCGGGTTGTGAACAGGTCGAATCGTTTAAGACGTTTGATATAGTATTACTGAAGACCTTTACAACAATTTTATGACCTCTTTTTTAAATATTAAGAATTATTTATACTGATGGATGATAAGTTGCCTATACTATAGCTGAGGAGTCCATAAAATTGATGAAAAAAAGGAAGTTCGAGGTAATATTTTACATATAACCCGAAATATATGTGATAGGACCACCCCTGTTGACCTAGTCGTTAGCGTGTCTGACTACAGATTGAGGGGTCCAGGGTCCGACTCCACGGATTTTTTCCAAGGCGTGTGGGTCTGGAATGGTGCCCACCTAGCATCGTGATATAATTGGGGAGCTGCTATGAATACAAGATAGTGGCGATCATAGTGAGAACTTAGGTGCTCCTCTTCCAACCCGTCTGGTCAGCGCAGGAGCAGTAGACCAATCTCCTCCCTCCGGGGAGAGGCCTCATCCAGTAGTGGATTCAATATGGCTGTGATTTCTTATAAGTTCTAGTATTATATGTTATACAAAACTGTCATATTTTATCCAAAGATACCTTGGACCTTAAATGTTTATGTACAAAATATGACAGTTTTGTGACACATATATTTCGGGTTATATAGAAAAGAATACCTCGAACGTTTTTTATTCGAAAATGTCACTTGTACTGATATCTTTTGGCTTCTGGAGTCGACAATTAAAAGAACACGTACGAATTGGATTCAGAACGAAAAGTTGTCTATTCTTGAAAAATTAGCCTTGAGATGCCTGACAACTGTTTTCTTTCGTAGATTTCAGTAAGAATAGAGTTTCTCTTTCTTTCTTTTTCTTCTCTCTTCACATACTTCTCCGTCTTGCTTTCTGTAATCATTGAAATTGCCTCTCGTTTGCGGGTAGAGTCAAATCCCTCTGGGATACCAGACAATCCTAACATCCCTTCCTGTCAGTCAGTAACGGAAGTCTTGTTTGATTGTTGGTTCATCCCTCGTTCCTCCTTTTCATCATCCTGTCTCTGTTCTTCCTTCTTTTCTCGTTTTCTCTGCTGTTTATCCTTGTCCCTAGCTCCTCCCAGAAGGGTTGTTTGCTTCTCGCCACCATTCTGCTGTTGTTGAGTCTTACTGGTGTCACTTCTAAACCTGTCTTCCAGAATTCCACCGAATTGTCTCCTCGACAGACAACTTTTAACTTCTACAGAGATATAAACTTAAGTCTTCTTTTCTTTGCTCTTGAAAACAGCTGAATGTGGTTAGTGTCTTTGAGACTATTAACGTCTTTACTTTGCACGTTGACTACGGAAGAAAGAAATTGAACAATGCGAGTTCCAATGATAGTTATTTGTGGTATTTCGCTATCTTTGTTTCCAGATACGACTATCGATGGTTTTCCTTCCGTTTTGTTGTTGTTTTTTTAGTTCTTTCAGAGTTAATGTCAGTGAAGATGCATATGGTATGTACCCTGACTTGGTTGACGTTTTGCTCATAGTTTACTAAATTTTCAACAACGTACACTGTTAAACATTTTGGGAAGGTTCCTTGATATATCCAGTAATGTTTCAGATAAAAGTGAATGTAATCCTTAAAAGGCAGCGAGTGATTTCTGATGCGTTATTGATAGTTCTCTGTGTTCAGTTCCAGTGTGACTTTTTTTTTGCACATGCGCAGAAAGAGAAAATGGTTCCTTATCGTAACTACAGTTCAAAGCTGTTCTACAAGTGTTTGCTGCAGCGATCTTGATCGCTTATTTTCGCACAAATCCGAAATATTGTCAATAAATGAAGATTCCGATCCCTAATTGACAAATAGAAAAGGTGACTAAAACAAGGCGTAAATCATGGGAATAACATTGATTGTGTTTTCTGGTTTCGGGCAGTGTATTTCTCATCATTTAGTGTTTTCTTATGACAGACAGTTCAGTTCTATCAGTAAGACGCTGAACTTTTAACTGAACAATCCGTGTTCAAATCTGTCTTCAGATTTGTTTTTCTTTTGCTCCCTAGAAACTGAATGATGACTGTTTTTTTATTAGCCATGTGAGTCTAAATTTCAATGTAGCTAAGATTGTCTAGTTTTTTAATAGGAATATTTCGGGAAATTTTTCACAGTGTATGAATACAGATTCTATTTACGTATTTTATTATTATTATTATTGTAAGAGAGCTAGTAGCTTCACGTTATATACCTGGAGCGAGTCTTGTGGAAAGAGTGGTTATTGGATATTTTAGTTAACCATGAAATATTAATCAACCAGATAATTACCGGTTACGTTTTGTACGCACAGTCCAGTTCGAACATTTTATCTGTGATCAAAAAAACTGTACGAAAGGTAACGATTCTTTCAAAGTTAATTCCCAAAGAATGGCTGTCTGTGATTGTAAGGAAATTTTGTGCTGTAAGGACTTCTAACGACAGCACCAATAAGTTTTCCTAACCGTACACAGGAGGAAAACGAGATGTTTGCAAATCTTACAGACTACATTCGTTCTTAGTCAAAATGTCATAGTATAGTAGCTTTTAGTTTATTTGTTGTTTTGTTTTAGTTTATTTCCCACCTAAAAGGACAATCTGGTGTCCATACCAACACATTCAGGATGAATTTCGGCCGCATTCAGCTCTTCAGCATTGAACACACTTGTCGGTTAGATCGAGGATCCGCGCAATTGCGAGATTCGCTTTTTCATTCGTTTTCTTTCAGCTGAAATTTGAATCACTCTGTATAAAGACTTCGACGATACCTTTGAACATAGCTTGGCAACGAATGCACAAAATTAATCGTCACGATACGGCAAAATATATACGCTCGTAGGCACAGTTCAAAGCTATGACAATTTCGATTTTGTGTGTAGTTCTCGGGGAAATATCTTGACGGCGCCACTCTCACTTCTCAGGGTACGCGCTGCCTCTGTAATGGTTCGCTGAAAAATCAAATGTTGAAGGTTATTTTCGCTTTAAATTTTCTTAGGTAAGCAGCGGAAACAGGTGATTTCGTAGATCTGTCGCGGACTGGAGAAAGGGATCATTCCAAAAGAGCGCCGGGAAAGGGGGACTGGAAACTTCTATTAGGAATTACCACTTTTGGAAAAATATCGACTTCCAAAAAATCTTTTTCCGATTTTCTGAAAAAAATTTCTGATTTCCTGTTTTCGGAAACATTTATTATGCAATCCACCATCTGTTGATTTTTGAAAGAGAAACTTAAAACCGAGTACTGATAAAACGAAAATACATGTTTGTTTACCTGGTTTGAGGGTTTTAGGTAATCGTTTTTGAGTTCAATCTCTTGAGCAGGTTGGCTGGGAAGTGGTAACCTTTATAACTGCATGGAAATGTGAGGATCATAACACTTTAATGAAGTTACGTTTTCCATACGAACAACACTCGATTTATTTCACTCACACGCATTCCGTGAGTCAAAGGTCATTAGCATGTATTCACCTTCGTGCTGAGCGCCACAAATAATGTCTAAGGCGCCATTTTGTTTAATATTTGAACGACTTCAAAAACACTACAAAACGGCGTTTTATTTCCATTCACTCAAGTGGTCAAGAGACTATATCAAGGAACCTCGATTTTTATATCAACAGAAAAGAAAGAAAAAAAGAAATAACTCCATAGCGTCTGGCATTAACAAATGACTGTCGACAAGCGAAAGTAGATCTTGTTAATTAAGTACCATTGTGACGCTTTGAAGGCGATAAGCGCGACACATGTGGTGGTCTTCGGAAATATCTTCTTCTGGTTGGGTGGTAGATGAAATTATGCGCTCAGATCAAAGAGATTCAGCGGACTAATTGACCACATTCTTGGGCGCCATTTTTTTTTTCACTCCACAGATTTCTTTCTTTCTTTCTTTTTTGTTATCTATCTTTTGTACACTTTTTTCTTTTCACTTTTTTTTACTGCCTCCTTCGTTTCATTTCTTTCTCTTGATATTAGCGTAAATTTTATAGTTCATTAATACTTTTGGATCCGCGAAACACTATGTTCATTAGTTGATTAGCTTCTCTTAACCCTCTGTGCCTTGAAGATTCCTTCATCATCTCTCTCTCTCTCTCTCTCTCTCTCTCATTCTGTTATTATTGTTATTCCCTGAAGCTCTCTCCGATGCCATGCCAAGATTTTGCCTTGATAAATAACAATGCTTTGCGTGTTCTCTGGGGAGAGTGGGTAATTTATCACCTCTATGAATTTACACAACAGATGGGGCGGTCGCTTCTAACGCAGTTGTTCTCAAATTGAGAAAGGTTTCCTCAAGTTCTAGCATGATTACATACTAGTGTGCGTTTCAATCTCTTATTTATTTTTATCATATGAGCTGGCTGAGTGGTTCAGATAATTCTTATAATTCGAGAAGGGTTGGGTTCGACATTGGGGGCCAGGCAATTAGAGTGAAATTTTCGCTTCCTCGGTCAGTTCATGAGAAAGCCGAGATAGACATTAAAAGTGGAACTCGCGTTCTCACAGAAGACGGAAACGACAGTGGAAA
>JAGDQP010075125.1:0-10196 GCA_022664845.1 Lepisma saccharinum | reverse complement strand
CTTTACATTAACCTTAAAAAGGTTCTTCAAAGAGCTAACTGATGGCACTCCTATTTCAATTTTGCCAAAACTGGACATAGCACGTTCTTTTCCTGTGATCTTCAAATATAATGTGAGTATGTATGTGTATGTACTTATCAGAAGAAGAAAAAACTATTACTCGGTCAGTGGACACCATTAAAGAAGCTATTTAAAACTAAACAATATTTTGATAAATACAAAGATACAGATATAGGACAAGAAAATACAGACAGCTGTAGGAATATTGACGGATGTTCTGCTGTAAGAGTGGTACAATATTCCACTGGAAGCTGTTCAATATCAAATATATTCCGCAGAGGTTAGAAGCTGCACTAAGTCCAAATGGCTCAACACTAGATTAATTAAGGAACAGTATAAATGTTCATATGTTCATATTTCTAATTTATTTGTTTCGTTTTTTGTATAATAGCTGCGTATGAAGAAACAAAGAAATTACTGTGTCCCCATCTCAAAGGATGGAAACAATGAAACGCCAATTTCTACTTTATACGTTAAACGATTTCATCGAAATTACTTTATAAAATTCCTTCAAACAATCCTTTCATTGCCCTAGCAATCATCTGTGAGAAGAAAAATGCGTCTTTGTTGCGTCAAGGAATAAAACACTGGGAATACTTAAATACGTCGTATACAGTTAGTTACACAAAAAGTCGCTTAGAATTTGCATATGGATATGCCATTGTCTTTATATACAGACATTAAACACAGAACTAAATATGAAACACTAAATGTATCTTATATATGGACACAAATAGTTATTAGTATGAAACACGTAAGCACCTGCTACTTTCTTGTTCCTTCATGCAGGAGACGACGCTGTTTTACTTCTGTCGTCAATGAAATTGTCTATTGTACAAATTAAAAGAGTCAAAGCCAATGGAGTATTTGGCCCCTCTTGCCCCTACACGCCGGCGTCGATGGTTCCTAATACTGTTCATCCATCACACCCATCTGCAACGCATGGACGACACCAATTCATCCGGTTGCTTCTAATCTGTTATAGATAAAACCTTATTTTTTTTCATTATGTGTATTATGTCTTTAAGGCCATTCTCGCCTTCAATTTTCACACTGCTTGTAGATAAAAAGTGTTCGTGTAAACAATGAATTAGATTCTCTATCGGATGGGATGAGCATCATTGCTCAATTAGACAACCCAAACCGGAAATTTCCACGTAAATGAACAGCATAGGCAATCGAGCGAAACTTGCATGACCGCATAAAGGCGGCTCCATCTCTACTCTTCGGATTGGAGGTTTCTGCTTGGACAATATACTGCAAACAATTGCTGTGTTAATTCAATACGTTTTGGTATCGTAGGGCAGCCACCATATTTTTTTTGTGTGTGTATGTGTTTTGTTTTTGTTAAAACAACACCATTTGTTTTGTGATTTTGGTGCTTCAACACTGTACTAACGCTAGAATAGTACCCTCCATTATGTTAAATCATCACATTGACAACACATCTATTGTGTTGAATCCCTTAAATCAACACCATGTTGATTTAACACGAAAAGGTGATGGTCCCTCTAAATCACGGAAAAGTGTTGAATTATCAGGTTCTTTTTTTCCTGTGTAGAAACTTTTGGCCATGGAGATGTTCACAAAATCCGCTTACTATATAAACAAATAAGAAAATTATGGGACCGCGATGGCTCAGTGGTAGAGTGCTCACTTTTGGTGCTTGGGGTAGTCGGTACGATCTAAGCTCATTGTGCTTTTTGGTGGATAAACACAGTATGCGTGGGCTTTCACAGAGTTCTCTCGTTTCCTCCCACTATCTTCATTCCACCAATTCTACCATCATCATCCATATGGACTGAACCAAAGTTGACTAAAGGCATTCAAATAAAATTCAAATTTAAATAAAAAAAATAATTTAGTCAGACGTCTAGCGAGAGGATTTTTCCATGCATATGGAATTTGACATGTTAGTGACAGATGAAAAGTATAAAAAAAAATTTAAAAAAAAGACATTTTTTTCTACGATTGTCAACTATATTACTCATACATATTTAAATACATCGTATTTTTTTCTATATAGAAATACTTTCACATTAATAAACATTGGTTTACGTCGAAATTGCCAATCAGAAGAGAGAGAGAAAAATAAGGAAAGCATGCAGGCGGGACCTAGATGCGGGATTCATTAGTATTCTTACCACCAATTGTCTTTTCTTTCTCTTCTTTCTCTCTCCTCTTCCTCCTCCTCCTCCTCCTTCTTCTTCTCTCGTCATGGGCTCCGTTACCATGGCAACCGATTTCAAGGAAACAAAAGACAGTCGTCTTCCCCGTGCTCCAGATTCGCTTTAGAACTTTCTTTCACTTTCAGTGTGGGAAAGAGAGTTTATATGTACACACACATACAAAGATTATGTGCTGTTTTATCTTCTGGAAGAATGAAAATTCTAACGTACTTAGTGACTACTATTATTACTACTAGTATTATGCTTATTAGTAATGCTACTTACTTACTTTCTTATTTTTACCCTTTCGCTGCTAACAATTATTTTGAAATCTTAATTGTTATATTATTTAATATTTGTTTCTAATTCCAGGCGATCTTTTTTTTTAAAAGGAACATACTAAGTTATTTACTTACTTATCCTTAAGAGCATAGCCAATACGCAGTAAATTCGGGAGAGTGGAAAATTTCTTCTTACGAGAGCGGAAATGACACTCTTTTCGAACTGATCTTTATCGAAGATAAGAAATTTCCGTTCGAGAAAAGACATGGTATATATGCATAAAAAAACTCCACCGAGAATCGAACCCGGGACCGCTTGCACTGAAGTCGAGCGCGCTACCGACTAGGCTACGCAGCAGCTCATATATATAATATATCTTTTGAGTATGTAAACGGGACGGGAATTGAGCATGCTACTTCCCAGTGACCCAACGTTCTGTCTCCTATGCTAGCCGGGTAACTGTGAGAGAATATCTAAGAAAGGATCTCTTTCATTCCGTCTCGCACTTGAGAACGTTCAAAGATTTCTTGTCTATACCCTACTCCTGACGTCTTCTGGTATATTGTTGCCATTGAAAGATGTTATCAGGTCTCCTGTTGTCATTTTTTCCCACTTCACTTCATCTTTCGATAACCTTCGCGCTAAATATTGGCGGATAACAACCTTGACTGATTTCCATGATGCATTGTGAATAGCTCTAAAGATGAGAAATACTCTTTTCTTACTTACTTTATGGTTTACAGAACTCACAAGTTCATCGCCACAGTAACAAACGTTCTTCATAGGATTCTATCCCGAGCAAGATTAAGCCAGTTTTCATCACAAACACCTACTTCTCGATGATCCCTTTTAATATTATCCTCCCAACGTTGTCTCGGTCTTCACAACGGTCTCTTTCCATACGACTTACCAACCACGATAGGTATAATAGCTCTTTCAAATTTGGAACAGAAATTACAACCATAAATATCGGAATCCCATTTCGAAAGATCCCATTTCCTATCCCAAGTGAAAATGTTTCTTTAACAACCACTCTTTTTTGATTGAAATAAAGTAATTTTCAATGAAAATAGTTTCTCATCGAGGAGAGAGTGAAAAGTTCCACTCTCCTGATTCCGTATGTAGGGTGTTCGAATGTTCAACGGATACTAGGGTTTCTCAAACTGTTCATGGGCTGTTGCAGCAAGAAGTCAATAGGGGGCAAAAGCGAAAAAATAAATTTAAGTAGGGTTTAGTAAGCAAAATATCAATGACTATTAAAGAAGTCGTTTTACTTTTGTTTGCTGTTTTGATAATTATTAAAGATAATGACATTTGTTTAATATATTCTAGGTTATGAAATACTGGAAATGAAGACTGTTGTACTGGTAGAGGGAGTTATTTTCATTTGAGAACTAAATGAATTAAAGAAACTAATTCGCTTGAAAAGTTCTTTTGTTCAGTGAACTAGTTCTCGAAGAACTAGTGTCTAAAGGGAACCAAACTTCACATCTCTAGCTGCTTCCATGGTCTCCAACCGTCGCTGCAGTTCAAACTATTCGTGATAGATTGTACTTTTCCAAGATCAGTTCCAAGTGATATCCCCCTTCTCCATACCCTTATTCCTAGTGCGTAGTAAGACGTCACAAGTTATGCACCCATTCCTGTTGTATATAGGACTTCATTTTAACATATGTGTAAGCTGTAGCCACGTAGTTTATGCAAAGTTACATGAAATCACTTACTGTAAACAACTACATTATTTATAATGGTCGCCGGCTAGATGTCATGGGAAAGAGGGCCATAGTATAAAAAAAGTATAGTATTGACAAAAAAAATCCGTATATCACTTAAAAGATTCATCATAAGGATATATTAGCTTACAGCACTTCAAAACTCTGTTTACGACATTACATATAGAAATATCCATCTTCTTAGCCATTTCCATGGCCCTGAATTCTCAACTATTTGGAATGAGTTCCTCAATTTGCACGGTTTTCTAAACCCAAAATCACTACTAACAACACAAAAATAAAGATTAGCGTTTGTTAAAAGACAGAATCTAGGGATTATCGAGTAAGAAGAGCGGAAGAGAGGTTACAACGTTGCCATTTCTCTCTCTCTCTCTTTTTTTTCTATGAGTTGGCGAGCGGAGTCTCCTTCCTTTATCATAACGTGGAAACAATGAAGGTACTACTTTTGTACGCTACTTCTTGACCCCGGAAGTGAATAATATATCTTCTAGTCAGCCTGCAGAAGAAGTGAAATTTGGCAACAGTGCGTGTGATGTAATACTAAAACGTCACAACATAACCAACTTTCCCTGTAGGTGGGCGTGCATGCTGGTACATTCTTTCGACACTAGAAGTGTTTATCATTATTTGTGCAGTAACCAGAATTATTTTTATCTAACCGTTCAGAAGGCTGCATTTTATTTGAAATGTAAAAAAAGTGTGGGACAGAAGTAGTTTCACTATTTGAATAGCGACAACCCGTCTTATTATTAAATTAAACCAGTATTTCTCGTAGGTATGTCGTAGCGTCTTGACTGGCAGCACACTTGTACATTCTACTGTTAAACTTTCCTTTCTTCCACAAATGAATGCTTAAAGTAATTAATTATATTGTCTTCTTCTACTTGTGACCTTATCATTACGCCAATTTCCTAAACAGTCTCAGTGTTTGGAAACCAAAGAGACATCAACAAACATCTTTACTGTTACTGCTGTTACTATCAAAATTTACATGGTAGAAATTATCAATATCTGAATTTCATTTACGAGAAAGCAGCTGAGGCGGGGTGGAAGGGGGTTCCCCTTGTGAGAGAGAGGTCCATATTTCTTCTGCGGTTGCTGCGTTTTCAAGATAACACGTCGCTTCATTTGCTTTGGCCTTAGGCGGCTAATAGCTGCAACAGAATGGAAGCTATTGTTTGTGTTAGAACAGTCACTCTGGCAATGAAGATAGGATGGGATGTTGTGCTTGTTACGAAAATTTACTTTCCCATCAAGACAATGTGAAGATTCATTAACAGCACCTCTTCCTCTCCCTTTCTCTCTCTCCCTCTCTCTCTCTCTCTCTCTCTCTCTCTCTCTCTCTCTCTTCAGGATGTTAGGCTCTTGTCACCTCATATTGAAACTACGAACCTTGACTCATTCATCCGCCCATCATTGACATGTTCAATTTTTGCTACCTTCACCTTTGGCCAATAACCGAACTGGATAACAACATGTCATTGCTATGATGGCGACAATTAGCTAAGGGTAATGAGAGAGCGTCTTCTGGCTTCTATTCGGAAAGGTTCATTAAAATTAACATCCGTTTCTTTAAGTAACAATATTTACCAACGTTGCATTAAGTGCGATGCTTTTAAACGTTGTCAACAGACAACACTCTGTTCTTGCTTGCACTACATATATCGGGACAATATGATCGATGTTAAACATGGGTGATTCAGAGCAGTTGCAAAGTAGGTTCATTGTTTCTTCTGAAATGGATGACATGCAGCAATAACTCGGTTACATTTTCTTTCGCCAGTAATACAGAGTGTTTCAGGAACAATGATCACATTTGAAGGTCAATTTATGACCCCAAAACAAGAAAATAGTTCCTTAATAAAATGTGAAAATATGCGTAGTTTTGTAATTACAGGCACCCAAATATCGCGAAGCATTGACCCAAATGAGGTAGGATTGAAGGACTGGCACATAGACGGGTCTCCCATCGTAAGAATTTTATTGTGAAGGAATTTAATATTGTGAAATTAGCAATCATGGAAATCCCCCTTAAGCAGGATTGCACTATCCGGCATGAATAGAAAATGTATAGTCCGTCTGTTACAACCAAATCATTATTTCATGTGCAGCTTATACGTGATGCTGAACAACTGATTTCTAAAACGCTCTCCTGTGAAATCAAGAAAATTAACAAAATACATTTTACCTTCAAAACATGGCTTCAAATTACTACGTTGTGTCGGAAGCATCATATCCTGGAAACCCCTGCAACCCAGCAGAACAAGCTTGAGCTGCAGTTTAACAAACCATTTCAGGATAAATTCGTTTTTCTTCCAGATTTTCTAAAATTGCTGCTAAAAGGTCTGGTTCTAGTTTCAGTAGGAGAACATGTAAAAAAAAAAAATAATAATAATAATTTTTTTAATCAATTCGTAGTAAAAAGTAAACAAATATTTTTGTTTATGCATGCCCAAAAACAAAAGCATTGGGCGCTCTCTCATATACAGTCACTTTATAAATTCTTGAAATGACGCGCCCATTCTTTTCTTTATACTCATGCATAAGCAAAATTATATTTTTACTTTTTAGTACGAATTGATTAAGAAAAGAATGTGTTTAAAAAGTTTTTTATTATTATTTTTTAGTTATTTCGATGTTCGGATAGATCCTTTCAAGCAAAATGTTAAATGTTTTGTGACCCGAATTCTAAAGTGTTCTGCCACCAGGAAAACCCAGGCTAGTATTTATTTTAGGATAAAGAAGTTGGGAATAATGTATATATATATATGTTGAAATTTGCTTTTAAAATATAGAAATATATGAAAGTAACAATGGAATATTGTATTGTCACCGAACTTACGTCACTCTGTAAAAATTCCATCATTCTATGACGTCAGGAAATGAGTTCAATTAACGTTCCAAAATTTGATGACACCACGAACCATTGAGAACTAAAGAAAAGAAAGTGAAAAAGAGCTCCGTGTGAAGTTTGATGATGAAAACATGCTATATAAATCAATTGATTACACTAATGATTCTGAATTATAAATTCCACCTTTTTTATCCCTTAGGGGCCGAGTAATGACGTCATCAATATGGCCGCCGGCCTAAAACACTTAAGGTGAAATATCTCCGGGACTACTGAATCGATTTTTGTTTTCTTTGTATGAAATTAAAGCTGCAAATGTAGGCTAAAAATAATAATCAATAACATATTTTAAGTAGATAAACATTTAAGGAATTATAAACGACTTTTTAAAATACTGAGTTGCAGTAATTATGATTTTTGGGGGATTACTTAGATAGTATTGAATTTCTTAAAAAATGTCAAGAGAGATGTTTCTTAGTCTGTTATGTGTACTTTCAAATAAAACCAACAGGATTAAGATCGGTCGATTAGTTCTAGAAATACAGATCTTCTAATATTCATTTTTGTAAGATTTTCCTACACTTTTTTTATGCACTTAAGAAAGACTCATTGAAAGGTATCATTCTTTCTCTGTCTCTCTCCACTTATTAGATTGCGGAACGTGAAATTGAATGAGATTAAATATATGGACTTATTTGTTCTGGCGAAAGCAGCAAGTCCTTCAAGGCAAACTAAGCATTCTCCAATATCTGCGCAGTGTCCTAAACAGTTTTCTTCTTCTTCTTCAGTTCTCTAATATTGGTCGTGTCTCACATAGTCTCTTCAGCATTTTTCATTTCGCATTAACTTGAGGATGACAAGTGTGATCCATTGATTTATATAGCATGTTTTCATCATCAAACTCCACACGGGTTTACATATTTCTCCCTAGTACTTATTTAATCGAGAACTTCGCTATGATCAAATTATATCATACTCATACAAGGACCTATACATTTCGCAGTCATAAAAGACATTCTTAAATAAATATGAATTATGAGAATGCCTACTAAACAATGTAACAAATATTTCAAATTTGTATTTTCTAAGTCGTACTATTTTCCTTTATGATTTGATGTTTGTTTCCATAAAAAAGTCAGGTTAATAGAAACACTTTGAGACATAAAAGTTCTCTTAAGAAGAATTAATCCTTTAAAATTAGTCCTCGTGAATGGCTTTGACTTTTGCGTACGGCTTCCGCGGTCTTAGATCTTTATACTGGGATCTAAGGATGTATCAGTGTAGAGAAATTAAAAGCGAGAGGTTTTAAAAACTAGGTTTAAGTTTCATTTAGGAAAGAAGTTACATTTTGTAGCGCTCTTGACTCACCGGATTGTTCTGTTGAAGTCTCGATGGCTGCTGACCCAGTCAGCCTGTTCACTAATATAAAGTCTACTGCTGTAAGTACTGTAGTTATCCAACTCCTGTCTCTGCTCGAGGTTGTAACTGAATGTTTAATGTTCCACAGTACTTCACTATTTTGTCAGTTCTGTTTTCCCCTTTTGGGGAAGAGAGGCGCTTGCAAACTACATGGGTCAGCATGTTTCCAGGGGAAGGTGATGGCCCATGCAGTTTAAACTCCTTGTTTTCCAACTATACAGCCCGGAAGAGTCTTTGCGCTATCAACATATTTACAGTTATTTGATTGCATACAAATGTTGTATAACATGCGTTACCTACTGCATGTTATGTAGCTTTATGCATGTCTTGTTGCTTCCGCTTAATATTGTGTATGCATGATGTTTGGTTAAGGACGTTGGTGTGTAATACTCACACGATGCAAAAAAAAAAATGTTTCTCTGGATGTAGTTACATGAAATGTATATGTGTCCATGTAAATAAATGGTTCTGGTACCAAGTTCGAGGCCTGGTGTGCCTTACAATACATTTCCTTCTATCAGTAATGAATATTGAAGCACTTACAAGTGAAATCGTACAGGAAAATAAGGGGGAAGGTGCATGAAACGTGATTTCTCGTAAAACGCATTTTAAAGTCCAACTCTCGCATTTGCTCCCATGTATTTCATGTTATTAAACTTGGTGATTTTTTTGGAGCTTTTGGATTGAAACTTTTTGAGCTCTTGGCTTGTAGGGCTGCAAACCGTTCGGTTTTGAACCGGACAGTCCGGGTTTTAGAGCAATTATTCTGTGTCCTATCAATGTTTTACTCTGTGAGTAAAGCCTCTCAGTTTGTAGTTCCAAAGCGCTAATTGCAGGTTGTTCTGGATTTGGTGAAACCATTGTTGTCAGTTGTGAATAATATATTTATTTCTAAACTCTGTAGTGCCACTTTTCCAGCAAGCGTATTAAATATCGAATAGTTACGGGTGGATCATGACAGATTAAAAGGTAAATTATTAATCCTGCAAATAGTAATTTTAAACCAATGTAAATTTATTACTTTTTATTCTATTGTTCAGCTATCTTCAATATACACCAGATTATTTTATATGGTAATTTGATCCTGACATTTATAGGTTAAATATAACTTTTATGCCTTTTTGTTGTCAATGATTATGATGTCTGAAACGAGTTCAGTTTGGTTGGACTTTAGAAATAAAATTTATTAACATTTTTATGAAATTGAAGTCCTATCCTGAATTAATTTTCAATAAAAGTCTCTTACAGTCTTCTACACATTTCATATAACAGATACCATGCAACACTGCTGAATGCCATATGATGCTTTTAACTCAAGTTGTGTTTAACATAACATGAAGAGAGTACAGTAATTATCATTAGTGTGTTGCATGTCCGCTTTTCCAAGCTGGAATAAATCGAATTGTCCGGTTTTTGAGAATTTTGGAGTTGGTAACCCTAGTTCGCTGTCATTGTGGCGTTAGTCCTTGTTACGAGTGGACACTTATTTTAATTTTAAGTGTACTTACCACCTTCTTTCCTTATATGCTTCAAGTGGGAAGTAGTACTTGCTGTGTTTTAGGACCGTTCACCTCTTTATGCAATTAAACAGATTAAGTTATTTGAATGAAATTTATTTTTGGTCTATAGATAACTATAGTTCAAGTCGGAATAGGGTAGTAAATATGATGTTTGAAGGTAGTA
>JAGDQP010075124.1:0-10196 GCA_022664845.1 Lepisma saccharinum | reverse complement strand
AAGAGTTAATTAGTAGGTCAAGAATTAACTAACCAAGTAGCTCTTGTAACTTAACGATATTTAAAAATGTTTCATCTGAAAGTTGTTGGAAATTCCATGTTTGTTTCAAAGAAAGCAAAATCAACCACGGTTTCTATTTTAAATTTTGAAGTTGCTTCCCAGGACGCCCCTGTTTTCGAAAATTTCACCGTTTGATTCCGCATATCCCATTTAGTATTTCACTTTAGTTTGGAACCTTTAATTACTATTCCCTTCGAGTTACAGGATCCAAATGGTCCCGAAAACCCTCTACACCATCCATGTTAATTTTTTTCTATCAATTGTGTGTTGTAGCTGCCAAATGGTATGAGCTATTGAAAAGTGGTTCCTCTAAAAGTTGTTCAGAATTTAGCGCCATTTTTTTTTTAATGGGAGCAAAATCAATTCCTGTTGCCATTTAAAAGTTTGAAGCTGCCCCCCTCCCCCCGTAGAGGTATTCCCGAGACACCCCTGATTTCATGGAGACACCATGTGATTCCGCACATACACTTTGGTATTAACGTTTTCGGTTTCATATATTTCTGTACACTAGGAGCTGAGTTATGGCACTGTTACGGTTTTCGTAGACCTCGGATATATTCACAGAACTGAAAGTAAGTTAGGAATCGCGAACCATATATTTGAAGAAGACCTCACTATTTACAAGAAAAAGCTATAATAGATAAAACCACTTTGGAGGGAGGGGGGGTGGAGAATACAAAATTTGTTGCTCTAGAAACCACTTGAATGGCAATGATTGGTAACCTGCACAAGCCATGGAACACCGCTGTTACATTGAAAACTAATGAATTTATAATTTTCTACGTTTTAGTCCACTGTTGATTGTTTTCAACCTACCAGTCTTTTGTTAAGCATTAGTTGGCAGTTCTTCTATATATCGCTACCCAACAATAATACTGTCACAACTCATAATTTGTCAATTTTGAGTTATTTACATATTCGGAGTCCTGAAACTACACAGTATCCGGCAATATAAGTCTCATACCCATATTTCTTCTACAAACCACGTGAGAGCGCTATTGTCAGTGTTCCACAACCCTAGGGTTAATATTTGTATCCGTCCTCAATACTGACACTACTTTATATTAACACAATCTCACAATAACGATGCTGGTCAGCAAGAGAAAAGTTTGAAATGTAAAACTGTGAAGCAGTATCCTGTTGCCATTTTTTTTTTTTTTTTTAATATAACTTACAAAATCACCAAAACATTCAATTGTGATTTTCTCAAAACTAACTTTTCTGAGTGGTGACTAGGGTTACCAACCGTCCTGTTTTTTGCCGGCCCATGCCCGGATTTTTAACCGGATGTTAGGCTAGCATTTGTTTTTCTTGATAAATCCGGCATTTTAAAAATAAAATTAGCAGGACATTACTGCACCTGGATTTACATTGGTTGTGTTATTTACGGCAAACTCGATGGTCACGAGCGGTAATTTGTCACTATTTATTAACTGCTTGGGTGCGTGGTTGGTAGTACTGTCGATATATCGTACTCGATTATTTTTAATTCCGTTCGCGAAATTGCGAAAAGCACAATACAGTGGTAAGAACCAGCATACAGCAGGTAATATGTATTTTGTCTTTCATCTCTCAAAAACTTTCACCACTAGATAAAAAGGTATATAACGAATGTGATTCTGCCAATAAAAATGCTCATTACTGGAAATTCAGTGTGTTCGGAATTTTAGAACAATGTGCTTTTTTCGTTGTTTTGTCCTGTATTTGACAATTTCCAGTTGTTAACCCTAGTTCATAAAATCATGTAACATTATTAATTTACAACACGTGATACAATGTTATTCAAGGTAACCAAAAGTGTTCCTGCCGTTTTTGATGTTGCGTGGGTAGACGCGATCACTGGTACGGAGATAAGTGCCTCAGGTGCTTGAAAAGCGATCTGGGTGGGAATGAAAACACACACCGTGACAAAACAGGCATTTCGCGCATTCTCAGCAGTCATAGTTAGAGTAGTGGCGAAGATAGATGGAGGTGTCGAAGCAGCTCGTTCGGGGTTGTGTGCTTTCGTTAAGGTGGGCTTGTCCGCATCCGAATCAAGTCGCCAAATACATAAAGCATTTGGGGATAATGCTGTGAATGAACGCACCGCTAGGCATTGGTTCCAGAAGTTCCGGTCGAGAGATTTGTCCTTGTGTGATGAACCCCGCAGTGGGCGCTCACAGGCTCTGGAGGACGAGACCCTAATGTCGGCCACAGAGTAGGACAGCAAGACTTCACCTGCACCGCATAGGGAAGGCGTGCGAGTTGAGCAAGTGGGTACCCCACATACTCTCGGAAGACAACAAAGACCAACAAGTGACAGCCTATTTGTCGTTGCATTTTCGGCACCGCAGACACGCCCATATTTGATCGAGTGCTTACAAGTGACGAAAAGTGTATCCTGTATGAGACTCCCAAGCGTGTCAGACATTGCTTGTTACCGCGGGACCCTGTGCCTTACACTACAAGACCACCTGTACACTCATATAAGATTACACTCTGTATTTGGTGGACTAGTCGCCAAGTGGGGCTGCACTACGAGCTGCTACCACCGGGCCAATCATCACTGCAAACCTGTACTCGCAGTAGTTGGAACGTGTGCAACAAGCACTACATCAGAAGGAACCAGCATTGGTGAATCGCAAGGGTGTACTGTTCTTTGCCGACAATGCCAGGCCGCATGTGGCGCGGTTACTGGGTGAGACTGTGGCATCCACCGTATTCCCCGTACCTTGCGCTAACAGATTATCAATTCTTCTATTCCCTAGACAACCACATTTGTGGAAAATCCTTCGTCGATGAGACATACTTGCGGTAGGTAGTCACGTCCTTCTTTGCAGTTTTACCGCCAAGGCATAGCGCAGCTGCAGGAACGTTAGCAAAAGGTGCTGGATGTCGACTAGGATTACTTTGAGGACTAACGGTAAATGACATTTTCTGTATACTTTTCTGTTTGTATCAAAAACTGCAAGCACTTTTTGGTTACCTTGTATATATTTTTAGTCAATGAATGACAGTTGTTGCACATTGAAGTCTCCTGTGTACGTAAGTAAGTAAAATTAATTTTATGGGCGATAATAGCACTATGGATTACGCCCGTTCCGATCATCAGTAAGTGTGGGCAGTCCTGTGTGTTGGGTTTATGTTTATAAAATACACTAGTATTTTTACTACCTCCATCTTCTGCATGAAAAGTGCGAGTAATAGGCTGGTACCACAGCTATGTAAAGGCTAACTGCAAGCGCTGTGAATGTGGTTGCTCTGGTAAGTGTTGTTCAATGTCGACACTACATGTAGACGCTCTTTAATACGGTTGCGATTCAGTGATAGAATAATCATTATCCCAACAGGTGTGAATTCATAATTACTATGTGGATTGCTGTAGTGGGGAAGTAGGAAATGAAGTTAAAATTTTGAAAGTTTCAAACTGGCAAGTAGAGGAATATCCTTATGAAATATCTCGAGCAAATAACTTTTTCATTAAAGTTGATATCATTTTAAAACATCTAATATTGAAGATGCTGTTGTATGTGTGTGAAATCGGGGTAGTGTATAGTTTCGTAAGTGTATCGGATTGGTTGCTTCCTTAAAACTGGCTGTGCCGTTTAGGTTTAAGGTAATAACTATATTTTGATGTCCAGTAAAGTAGAAATTTATAGTTGTGTAGAGTTAGGCATGAAAATTCGAACACTTAAATCTTGTGTAAATAATAATTTTATTATTATTATTATGTTCCTAGATCAGTATTCTGTTGAAAGAAATGTTTGTGTGTTTCTGGAACAGATATTACATTGCTGTAACGATCACTCGTACCGTAGACACACCTACTTGCATTACTTTCATATTTACAGTATCGTTTTGTACCTACAATAGTATTACGCTCTACATAATTTATCCTCCGGATTAACACGTTCTAGTGGAACTCTGAAATCGTTCTCTCTTCGCATTTTCATCAGTCAAGGTGGTTGTACGTTACAGCAGTGAATTGAGTAAAATCCTGTTTGCTCAGTAAGAAGGATTTAGACTTCCCAAACTTTTTTTTTTTTTTTTTTTTTTTTGTATTATTTTATATTGTTCCCTTACTTGAACTGTAGCTGATTTCAAATTGGTTGAAAATTCATTAAGAAATATTATTTAAAGTTCAGTTGAAAAAAAAAAAAAGTGAAATTTTAAAAATAAATATACTGTAATATTTTTAACAGGTTGGAAAATACATTGACATTGATGGACACCACTGCTTAAATATGGCTACGCATAATTACTTAGGTCTCACTGAAAACGAAGAAATAGAAACAGCAGCAATAAAATGCGTTCGTAAATATGGTGTAGGATCATGTGGTCCAAGAGGTTTCTATGGAACAGTAGGTGAGTTGTTTTTTTTTTCACAGTCATTGTTTATAGAGCCAGAAATCTTTCATTTTAATTTCTTGCTTGTCGAATTTAAAATTTGGATGTGTGTATCTTTCCTAGTAGCTGTAGGATCACAACATACTTACATGCTAAAAGTTATGAGATAAGATACTCATCGTGTACGACTCCCTCTGGCTCGGCGAGTTGCAGCAGCTTGACGCCCAGTGTGATATATTAACATACTAGTGGGATTGGTTCATTTATCTTAGGTATATTAATAAACGTGATATTAAATAATATTCAGTGTGAGGCATAAGTGGAAACATCCTCCTGATAAATCGAAAAGGGTTGGAGGGAGTGTGACTAAGTGTTGGATATCAGTAATGTAGCGGGGGGCTCTACCTTATGAGTGGCATAGCAACCGTATTGAAAACCACCATCTTGGATTTAAGTCGATAATTTTAAATCATAAGGGGGAGGGGGGTCATGTGACAAATCATTGATGGCTAGCTTGTTCCCAAAAATTAAGATTTGAAGTTTTTTTTTTTTTTTTTTACCTACGTATCTTCGTTTAGGGGACAGATACCCTGAAAGTTGGAATTTGGTGAAAGGTAATAGTTGGAAATGCTATCGTTCCAGGTGATATTTTTCATATCAAAGTTTTGCTTTTATATACTTAAGATCAAATAAAATAATAGCTGAACGAAGCAAATACGTGTAACAGTTTCGCAGGTGTCTGATGAAGCCGAGTTGTTAGTTGGCGAAACTGTTACACTTTTGTTAGTTTTTAAATAGCGTATATTTGCTTTGCTCAGCTATTATTTTATTCATTCCAGGTGATTCAGCATGGCGCTGACCCTCCATGAACGACGGATCGAGATTGTGCTGACGAGTGAGGGGGGGGGGGTCCATGTGTTGACAGATGAGTTCTGCGAACGTCATACAGAGGCAGTAGACATATTGCACGCAACTGTGTTCAAAATATTGAAGAAATTTGAGGAAACTGAATCTGTGCGCGACAGAGAACGTAGTGGCCGACTAACAATTTTAAGGGCCGCACCCAACGAGAACACGGTAACATTACTTGTGGCAGTCATTGTGAAGAATCGCACATGCAGTACTCGACGATTGCAGGCGATATCAACTATCAGCCAGAGGTCTGTATACTAGTGCTACATTGAAAACAAGTGGCATTCGTATAAGCTGCAATTGCAGTAACACCTAAGTGAGAATGACCCAGACAGGGATTACGGCTTGCACAGTAGACTCGGAAGAGGTGCAGTGATGATCCAGTTTTATTTTTGTGTGGGTTATTTAACGATGAGGTCTGTTCTGTGTCCACGGTGAGGTAAATAAACAAGTATCATTATTGGTCTGATGCCAACGTGTCGTGGACAAATGACAGACAGTAAAGCAGGTGGCGAGAGCAAGTATGGTATGGTGTGGAATATGGGACACACGACTTGTGGGGTCGGTGTTCATCCGTGGCAACTTGACTGGTGAACAATGCCTGGACGTGTTGCTCTCACTGCTGAATCCTGAAGTAGACTTTCCACCAAGATTGTGCGTCCCCGCACTACGTTGCAAAGGTGCGAATGTGGTTGTATCTCCAGTTTCCGGGATATTGAATCAGTTGGGGAGGATCCATCGACTGGATCCCTTGTTCACATGATCTCAAGCCCCTTGATTTCTGTCTGTGGGGCCATCTGAAAGAAATTGTGTATCATATAAATCCTTCACCATCTTCAGCAAAGGATCCAGAATGCCTGTGCCGCCGTTGAACTCAATATGTTACGCATGGTCTATGAGGATTGGATCCGCCAAAATTGCCACCATATGTTGTTGGGCGCTGAATTCCAAATTTCAGGGCCCCTATCTCCTTAATAAAGAAAGGTAGATGAAAAATAATTTCACATTTGAAGTTTTGGAAACAAGCTGGCCTAAAAAGATCTCAGATTGTAACCCCCGTTCCATTTAAAATTTTCGACCTAAGTCCAAGATGATAGCTTTCACATGGCCGCCATGTTGCCTATCCCCCCCTATCCCTCCAACATTTGACCTCACTTCTCACCCTTTTTTAACTTCCCACGGTGTTTCCAGACTTGTTTCACTGTAGATAACATATATACGTGCAATACATATTCTATGAGAAATTATGATGTACATCTCACAATGGTAGGTTTCAAATATAGCGGCGATTGAAATTGGCGGTAGTCTGTAACTCTTCAACTCAACATAACTTGGGTTCAGATATTTCTATTGGAAAGCCGTTTTTCTAATGAAAGGTAATTAAAATAGCTTTATTTTTATTAATAAGCAACATAGAGGAACTAAAAGTTACAGCAAATTTGAAAACAAAATCGCGACGACCATATAATAGTCAGTATTTTACAGAAAAACTGCTGAATTTTGGGAAATTCGAGTTTCTATTTTATGATGCATGCAGCATATAATGCCAGTTAATTAAAAAAAAAGAAAAAGAAAATGCGGATTGGATGATTTGTTAATGAGATATACCTAATTCTCCGTAGGCAGGCTATCGGAAGCGTACCCACCACTGGGTCGTCTGCTTCTATTTCTTTCTGGCTAATATATTTGCTAACTTAGTGAGTTCACTGATGATAATATTGTTCTATTTCAGATTGCTTTAAAACTAGATAAAATTAGGAATAACAAACAACACATCGTGTCAACGGAATACAATTCAACGAATAACTGCTTCTTGTAAGCCAGAGAAAACTGTTCCAGGGATCACCAACAAGAAACAGACATCTTAGAGCAAACTGTTCCATTTTTAACTAAAGCAGAAAGGCAAGCACCTCCTCCAGTGCCAGAGCTCATACTTCCTGGCGAATCTAGAGACTCATTTACCAAAGAAAACTGTCCATCTTCATCTGGCTACTAACGAGATTGTCAAAGCGTGAAAATCAGAGGGAAAGTTCCAGGACTAGATTCAATATTTAAATAATAACAATGAATGTGGTAACCTTGACACAATTAACTATTTGCGTGCCATTAGCGTTCCATCACCGAGATTTGAACAGTGTTAGAAATGTAAAACAGGAGTGAGAACATCCTAGCTTATCGTGGGTTATATTGTTGTAATGATGGATCAAGCAATCCTTCTGTAAGGCAATGAAAGTTTTGTGGTTACATGAAAAGGAGTCCTAGAGAAGTTTTTGGATGATGGGCAATTACCCCCCACAATATTTTTCTTCCTTTCAATTATTGGTCGCCTTTTCAGTAACGCCGAATTAAGGCTTTTAACTGTTGAGTCAGATGTTATATCCTAGGGATATGTTGACTCAAGAGTGGTAATTTGTCTATGAATTGGATGTCAGGGTTTCCTGCTTCAAAGATGTCAATTTTCTTCGGCGTCACTGTGAAAGCAAATTGATGCCAAATTACCAGTTGCACTTACGTCCGGAATAAATTGAAGTGCACAGAGAGTTGTGCATGCAAAGTAGTAATGACGAGTGAAATAAAAAAAAACATGGTTCTAAGTCTATTAACATTCATAGTTATAAACTGAATACAAGTATATTCATAAAAACCTCTTATACAACATTAAACAAATTTGTGAGGACTGAGAACAATTTTCTTCGTGTTTATTAATATTATTTTTCTGTTGTGTTTATTAATATTATTACGTTTATAAATTTCCCTTATGTGTACTAATAAATCAACTAAAAACATAAAAAAAATATGATTTAGTGGACTATGGCTGAGTCATGACTCCCAAAGGAGGACATGGAGTAACAGTATGTACCAATATAATATGGCACCAATATGTCATCAGATGTAAATGCATTTTTTTCAAAATTCAATCTTTGATCTATGCAAGGAAAGTTTTTTTTCATAGACATGGCAGTTTTTAGCAAAATAATAGCAAATACTTTATGTATTGCTGAATTTTTTTAGCTCAATTTTACAAGAAACTATCGTACTTTTTACTATTTGGCAACAATGAGGAAAATTGTATTACCTCTTACCTAAAAAAAAAGATTATCCAAATCGAATAATCTCAAACCGAGTTATACTGCTTTGAGATTGAATCGCCGCCATATTTAAAAGCTACCATTGTGAGATATCAATCACTTCCCGTTATACTATAGGCGCTATAAAATTGTATTATCTATTTTTTTTTAAAAAAAAGGTAATCCAAATCGGATAATTTTAACCCGTGTAATACTGATTTAAGGTATGATCGCTATCTGCCATTTTGAATTGCCGCTATATTTGGAAGCTACCATTCTGGGATGTCATCATATATATATGTATACATATATATTGTTGTGTACAACTGAAATAGAATTTTTTTTTTTTTTCATTTAAAAGAAGATAAAGTAATTCGAATAATTTTAACCCGAGTTATACTGCTTTGAGGTATAATCGTTATCCACCATTTTGAATCGCTACCATATTTGAAAACCATCATTTCATAGGTTTTTGTGTATCATGGGGATAGGAAATTTAATATTCTATCCCCATGATAAACGAGAAGCTATGATAGACAAATTGTTTATTACTTTTTATTTTTTTTTTAAAAAAAAAAGATGTTCCAAATCGGATAATTTCTATCCTACTTCTACTGCTTTTAGGTATGATCCGTATCCATAATTTTGAATTGCCGCCAAGTTTGAATGCTTCAAATTTGGGATGTTCATAATAGTTTTTCATGTACCACACGAGCCATATAATAACTGGACAAAGTTTCTTTTGGTCCCCCCTAAATTATACTACGATATCATCTAGCACATGGACTAATAGGAAGGAATGTTCTTTTCGCTCTCCGAAACAATCCGTATAAAACTGATAATACAGTTATTTGTTCATTCATAGCAAACATTACGCAAACAAAAGGTACTAACATAATGCGTGCATGTGGCAGAAACTATTTATTATATTCCTCGAAAAGACGAAAACAGACACATAAAATCTTCTCTTCTCACTTTCGAAGTGGACTTTCATTCGAGGTGCACCAGTAAATCCTTATCAGTGTCTTAAATCACAGCGCCCGCAAGGGTGTAGTAGTTACGTTTGGGACCCGCAAAGTTGAGGGTCATTAGTTCGGATCTGCACTACCCCCCCCCCTTTTTTTTTTTACTTACTTACTTTCCGATACGAAAAGGCGTGATTAGTTTTTGTATTCGAAAATTTTCCTTTGTATGTTCTCACTGCTGGTAGAATGGTCTTAGTTATGAGTAGGCACACGGAAGAGCATAGGTGTTGCTTTAAATTCGACGAAGCAGTAAATATGTGCGCAAAATAATAATCTCAAGTCAGCTTTAGCAGCAGGTTCTATGAATTCATGTGCTCAAAAGCAGTTACACTTGAAATGTGTGAATCTAATTCATTTTTAAAATTGGTTATGAACATTAAGTTTCGAATTCCCAGTCAGTATCAGAATCATATTATGGTATGAATTTTCATCATAGTTTTAATACTGTTATCTAACTTCAGATTTAGTTTATACATTTCGAAAGGTAACAGTATGAAATATCCACAGATTTGTAGATTATTATTATTATTATTACCATGGCGGTGGTGAGTGATAAAGAGAGAGAGTTGTAGACGAAATAAAAAATAAACTATTCCCATTACTACAAGACTAATCCCACAAACGTCCGACTATTTCTAGTTGACAATGCGAAACGTCCAATTGAGAAATAATCTATATTTTACGTAAGGGTAAGTATATTTATTGTATTTATTAAGTTCCAGATACAACTAGAATTGCCATTTTACACTGGAACTAAATAACATTAAATTAAATTATAAAACGACAGTTAACTCAGAAAAAAAAA
>JAGDQP010075123.1:0-10196 GCA_022664845.1 Lepisma saccharinum | reverse complement strand
GGGAGAGGCCTCATCCACTAGTGGATTGAATATGGCTGTGATTTATTATTATATATATATATATATTTATAGATAGATAGATAGATAGATAGATAGATAGATAGATAGATAGATAGATAGATAGATAGATATTAGTCGAGGTATACAATAGAATAAGGACGGAAATGCGAAGAGTACTTTGGATTATTTCATTATTTCTGCTTTGAGAGCAGGCACATGTAGTATCGAACGTCTTGTGCATCAGGCATAACGAAAATAACGTACAGCTTTACGTAACACTTTTTTTTATTGTTTGTTGTCTCTAGATACTTACAGAAGTGCCTATGTGAATTGTTTGCAACGGAATGAGTGGTACTGGCACACTAACTGACAGAAACAAACTGCACCATGGCTGACTTTTACTTTGTGTTCGATTTGTACAATTTCCAGATAGGGGGAAAAGTTAGTGAGATACGTATTATACGGTATTTTGAGATCATCCATATCCCAGGCTAGAATTAAGGAGAGTCAGGGAATATTCTTTCAGAATTTTGCAGAGTAGTTGGACAATCCAAAAATCCCCCGCTACAAATCTAATACTGTCTAAACCCCTTATAATAGTAGAAATGTGAGGTAAAAAAATCCCCGAGTTCGAGAAGAAAATTATATGTGGCACAAGAAATCGCGCGCACGCACACACACACACTTGAATTTAATTGAAGAAACGATTCTTTATTATGTTGCAACACTGTTATTAGGGATCCACCAAACTGCCTACAATCTCGTAAAATTGTGGGACTCGAACAATAACCAAGTTAAGTTCGGTAGTCTGAATGCAAGTTAGTTTTACCCGTAAATCTTACCATCGTAAAATGTTAGTAATCTAAACAAGACATAACCCTCTACATTTTTATTCAGAAGAGCTACATGCAAGAGTGTTTACAGTAATGCTTCTACTACTCTCCGTATGTTAGATTTCGCTTATTAATTACTATTTACGCCTTTCCTTAAGCACTGAAAGTTCTAGAAAAAAATAATGTCGAGGTTTAGTTAGATACTCTACCAATATACAACGTTTCATTACGATCTGAATTTTTGACATTGAACGTTTAGGTGAGCTGTTTAGTTGAGTGGAATAGTGTTGCTAACCCATTTTAAATGCAAGTTTTCAAATTAGACTTATCTGCACCTAACTTGGTATAAACATTCGACCCAATAGAAAATTGCTTTGGGTGTCCCTGTTCCCAACCAGTCCAGTTGCCAGTGTTGTCAACCTATTTTCTATATAATTCAGTTCTTCGAAATGCTTCCATTACGTTCGACGTAGCAGCACCAAACTTGACATTATTTGATGCAATAGAAAGATACTGCGGATGTTACTGTCCCTAATCACCCCAGTTGTCAGTATTGGCAATCTATTTAATTAAAATTATTATTTTTGCGTCTTAGATGGTTTCAAGAGGCTGCACAGTGGACGAAAACACAAATCTAACCGTTTTTTTTCACTTTTTGGTTTTTAAGTTTTGTTCTTGGAAATATCCTTGTTCATATCTAAGACGTCATGCTATCTCTAAGAAAACATAATTCCAACGTTTACGGAAACCTACTGTGACTATTTTAGCAGCTGCGTCTTTTGACACGCAACATTTGTTTTACGTGAAGTTCAGGTTCAGATGTTTACCAGATGACTGTACTCACTGAAACTTGCTGATTTTAAATAGAAGTTTGGTTGAACATAGTGAACTGCGTAAACAGGTGACGTGATGGTGAGCGATCATTCTTTGCCATTCAGTGCTTGACCGAAACGTGTATAATTGATCGATGGGAGAACTGACAATTGTTTTTAGCAAATAATAAGTTCAAACATACCTGTAAAACTTGTGTCAAGAGCTGTCACAACAAAATCAACGGCTGTGTGCAATGTGTCTTATATACGTACATTGTACTGTTGTAAAGTTATAGTGCGAAAATATGCGGTGAAAATACGTATATATGATTTTTTCCACAATGATGCAGGGTAACGAAATTACACAACGAGAGCTCTCCGACGTGCTTCTAACATAGAGACAAGACAGTCACTGCAATCATATGTCACTCAGAAATTAGGTTTAGATACGTGTTCTGATTGGATTCATGTGTGTGTACGTAAAACAGTTCAGTGTTCCTGTCGAATCTCAACAAACGTTGATGACAAAGCGGAAGGTGACGTGATACTTCTGTCACTAAATATAAGTAGTTTTTTGAAATGACTTTGTCTATGTCACAGAAGGTGAAGTTATACGTATCCCAGTTTTCATTTCGCCTTTGAAAGTGAGATGCTGCACAGTTAGTGAAGGAGATCACCCAAACAACACCTACCAGGACTAGGAAGTGAAGAAGGCATATACAAATATCTCTCCTAGATTATCACCGCTAAACACAGCAGAAGAAGCTCTTGCGTTTGTAATCAAGAAGCACCTGTCACAATTGTAATAAATCTCCACAAGAAGGTGCTTAAAGAACAATAAATTCTCCTCTTAAGATGTGGATAAGAAACAAAAATTAGAGTATTATCCCAACTGCGAACACATCATTATTACAGAATCATCAGCACAGATCAAGTTGCAAGCCCTATTCAATCCCACGATTCAACGAGTTTCCCAAGTCCGAAAGGATGACGAAAAGTAACGTTACAGCTAATGATTTATTATACATGCTCTTCAAAGGGGTCTAGCTGGTAGCAATAGGCAAAATGAGTATAAACAATTTCTCGAAACATCTGACTTTCATAGTGATGTTTTAATATTTGTAATCGTATTGGTACCCTTACTGCTATACAAAACAGAAGAGCAACGTATAATATTATGGTATAATCCATGGCCGTCTTCGACAGTTTGTCGGCCAATTAAATTAATTATGGAAAGAAAACAGAGGTTTCAGTTAGAAGGAAACCTGTATAAAGAATCAAACTAAATCACTGACACCTCCAAAATCATCCTAGATAGAGAGGAATCTCTAGTGTATTCTCATTTGCAAATAACAATTGTCGACGGTAAAGTGTGCCGTTCTCTGACAGGAATCTCATGTCAAACTTGCTGTGTGTACAAAGCCAAGCCTATGGAAGTAAACGATGTAGACAGTGGTAAGGAAACGGAATCAAATCCGTAATTACCGATTTCCTGGATTTGAATCTTTTGAGTGCTTCTTGTATATTAGCTATAGACTAGCTGTCAAAAATGGTATACAAACAATACAGGAATTATACAGACAATGGCAATACAATGAAGAGACCGAACGCCAAGTAACAAAACATTGTTGTTTGGAAATGGGTCTAATATTCAAATAGCCTCTCCAGTAGCACACAAACGTGTTTTAAACGTTGATCTTTGGTTTATTTCCTTGATTAACCGTTATCGGTTGAAAAAAGTACGTTTAATATTAAATCATATTTCAACAAAGACTTGCTATTGTTGATAAGATGTTAGTTCAACGTGGATTCAACTATGGTATAGATTTCATTTCCTGGTATTCCTTATAATTAAATGGAACGTTGAAAATACGTTAACTATACGTTATATAAACGTTTTAAATTACCTAAATGTCCGCCTGATCGACGGTTTATACGACGTTGAGTAATGGTTGAGAAGAAACGGGTTTAGTTTGCCAAAACAGAGCATGAATGCTGTCTATTGGTATACACACATTTAGTTTTATTTTATCCGTTGCTTTTATCATGATATAGAGTCTACGGTGTTAATTATCCAACAGTAAATAATCCAAACGGCTGCTGTGTGGTTTGGACATAGGAACGTTCTGCACTTCTCGTTGGTAGCTCGACGCGTTGACCACTTATCCAAGAATCACCCTGGAGATGCCACTACTCTTCAACTTACTGTTGAAATTAAATGTTCGTTGAAATATAGTTTAAAATTCAACCTGCTTACAACATGCAAATGAAAACATGAACAATATAGATATTTTCATTGTATTTGATTTTAATTATAATGTTTAAGCAATTAAATTAGAAATACAAATGTGAAACGAAATCTAGGACATAGTATGGAGGATAGTTGAAAGTACGTCATATTTTTATCGTCGTATCAACGAAATTCTAACTTCGTTAAATTATAGTTTAAAATTCAATCTGTTTTCAACATGCACATGAGAACACCAGATTTAGCTTGTGTCATTCAATTAGTTTTTAATTATATATTTTGACATCACATTAGTAAGAAATGCATTAAACAAAATCTATTATACCATAGTTGAAAATAAGATATATTGAATACACTTGGTATTAACGTCTTATCAGCGCAATGACGTCTTTGTTGAAATATGATTTAAAAATAAACGTTTTTTTTTTTCAACCGATAACGGCTAATTAACGAAATGAACGTAAAATCAACGTTGGAAACACGTATGTGTGCTTCTGGGGTATATTTCAACGAACATTTAATATCATTAATAAGGCGTTAATGTGAAGTGCTTTCAACTATGACATAGATTTCGCTTTATTTGCATTTTTCTAAGGCGACATATTACACTTATTGAGAAATACAAATTTAATAGTGCAGCGGTAGTTAAAGTGTTAAAGAAGGAAAATGCACATAACAAAGAAAGAAGGAAAGTATTCTTATTTTTACATGATGATAAAACGACTCGTGTGGATTTATGGCGATTTTGTTCAAAGCTGCCCTTTACGTTTTCGTAACATAAAGGCAATAGTAAAGAGTATTACCTATCAAGGTGGTTTCGTGGATAAGTGGTAGCTTGTCGAGCTACCAACGACGAATGCGGAACGTTCCAGCTTCGAACCCCACAGCAGGCGGTCGGATAATTTACTGTGGGAAAGTTAATATATCATGAAGAAAACAACGGATAAAATGCAGCTAAATGTGTATACCAATAGACAGCAATCATGCTCTGTTTTTGCCAACTAAATCCGTTTCTTCATTGTCCACTTCTTTATTTCAACTTGTTACTTCTTAACCATTATTCAAAGTCGAATACACCGTTGAACAGGCATACATTTTGGTACATTTACAACGTTAAAATTACGTTTCGGTGTTAACGTTTATTCCACGTATTATCAACGTATGCGTGCTACTGGGGCTAGTGGAAAATCCAACGAGGAAAACGCTGCTAGACGTTCCTTTAAAATTTAATTTAGCCTACTTATGTATTGTACGAAGTATAAATAGTAAGATAGACATGTAGAAATACAGGCACCCAGTCCTCATGGGTACATCGACATGTACTAACAATATGCTTTTTAATCATTATTTTCTTTTCATAAGTTTCATGCGAAATGCAAACGCCTTACAAGACACAAAATTTGTGGGGGAAAGGAAAAAACTATTGGCACATTATTTTACTTCCTACTTATACACATAATTATAGGTTTTTATGTGGATCCAGGAAAATTTTAGAGGAGGGGCATCGCGAATATTTTTTATTTCCTCCCTGGTTTAAATCCAACCCAGGACGCTTGAGACTTTTCTTCAGTGCTTTCATGTATGGTGCTCTAAAGTCTAAGGTGCACTCAGCCTCCTATCAAATTGAGCACCAGTATCTCCTTGGTACTCCTGGGCACTTTGAGAGGTAAGGGCGATCGTGTAGGAGCTACTTTCCACCTCGTGTTGTACCGTAGATTGATAATATGTGGAACGCTATCTCCGAACGGTGCGCATCGCAGAAGGGATGCATTTACGTTTTTTTTTTTTACTTATAAACATAAATCTAGGTTTTTATGGGTAGAAATATTTTCCGGGGATTGGTCCCTAGTCTATATCTGGCTAAATGATCAATAATCTGTGTACTTAAATATCCCTCACCCGATTTAAAAATACTACTGAATAAAGTTAAAATCCATTTAAGAACAAGTATGCAATAGACTGTCAAACTAGCACAAAGGGAAATAATTGTTTAAAAATCATGTATGTCCTTTATTTAAAAAAAAAAACTGTGATGTTATGTAAGGATAACGTACCAGTTATTGACCCTTTTAGACCACTCTCGTTTTGAAATTTATTTATTTTTCTTCAAACCGGCAAAATAACTCTTGTTGGCCCTCTCTAACCAGTACTTTGCCCCTTCATGCCCAGTTATTGACCTTTACGTTCACTATACATTTTTGAGTCCTGAAGACGTGTACTAGTTATTGATTGTGTTAAGGCCAGTAGTTGGCACGACTGCCAAATATTTGTTCCTGTGAAGCCGTGTAATACGTGAAAATGCTAGCCATGGTATTTTTGGGTTTTAAAGGTTAGAATGGCTATGTTAGAAATCTGAAAATTCTATTTAAAAAAGCTAATTATTTGCCCCATGGCAGTTAAATGTGCACTTTAGAAAAATGGCATACCAGTCATTGCAATAACTGGTATGAATAACATACATAATGATAATTTCTAAAGGCTTCATAAACATCCTTTTAGTTATTAAAGAAGGAAAAACCTGCAAAAAATACATTATAGCAATAAAAAACTAGAGGGAAATCAAACTTTGCTTATTTGCTTAGATTTTGATAGGTTAAATTTGTAACTTGACTAAGCCTTCTTGAAATTATCACCTTAAGATTATCACCTTAAAATATCGACCGATAAAAAAGAAGACGTGTTTCATGTACAGAAGTCATCAAAGAAGCAATAAGCACCGTATCGGTAGTAATATCAGTTTTGCCAAATTCTACCTTAACTTCTTTTAAATTTTGAGAGTGCCGAAAAAAACTGGATAGGACCAATTTCAAGGACGTTTACCTTACATGTCCTTCACGATTTTCGGTCGTTTCGTCTTATCTGTCCACCACTTACGTTAGTGTAGGTTAGATTGGGTTTACCAAACTAAATTACGGCGGAGCAGATAACAGGGAAGATCATAGTTACCTGCATTTACGACGAGTAAAAGTAACTTTCTTGAAACGCTGCTACAATATCAATTAGAAATTCGATTGCCTTCGGTTTTTAATAACCTTTTTTTTACTGAAAAATATTAAGTATTGTGCTTACATTTTCAAAATTAAACCTATCAACCATGACTTTATTAGCAAAAAAAATAATGGCAATGAATGTTGAAACATGTATTACGATTCTTAATGTTACTGAACGCTTGAAGAATTTAATCAGAAAATGATTTATTAACGACGCAAATGAAGATCAGTCGCATTTTAAATGTATTGCCACATGTTTGTTTCGTTAAAGATTTGAGTACACTTCTAATGCACAAATGTATACTGTTTTCAAATGGATGTCAATGAGACATTTTTTGCAAAAAAAAAAAAGTATAAAACATTAATTTTCTAATTGCCATCACTGACATCTGCCAGTAACAGAATGAACTACATCATATTTCAAATTTAACAAGTAAGTACTTATATTGCAATCAAGTCAATTGTTAAAATTGTTTTAATTATAACAGGAGTGGGAATTCGTGTCAAGCGAAGACGCATTCTTATCGATCTACTTTAATAGGCCCTCAAGTTCACCCAAGTCGAGCCTTGTGGCAATGTCCTGTAATCCAGCTACCTTAGTGACAAGACAGAGCGGTGGGGAAAGGTCGTTTTCGTAGCGATTAGAAGCTCACATTGTTCCGTGTACCTGCACTCTGACTTGGATTGAAACTCGAAAGTGGTTCGGAACCACTTTATTCGTATATCCTATTCTTAGAAGCTATACGTGCTCAATTAGAACAAAAAATCAGAACTCATACCATAATCTTAAGTTTCGCTGACCTCTATTATTAATTTAGTAAATATTTTTTCTTGATTAGACCACTTTCAATTTGATGTAATACACCAAATATTTTGACAGATAATATCGCCCATACTACCACACTATCACGTGGAAACGATTTTCTGAACCACGTAACAGGGATCGAAATGTTTCACTCTAGGTCGTTAAGCAGGTTAATACTTTGCACAAGACATTGAGCACTCGTCTGTAATTGTTTCAAGTCGCTTTCCAAGTTTTACGGTGCAATTTCAAAACCCTTGTGTGGGTATCTGTGTCTATTTATAAACATTTTTATTTTGTTTTATTTTTTATTCATTTCAAATTGACTTTTAGTTTTAATACTTCTTTAAGATATTGATATATTTGGGTAGCTTCAACATTTATTTATAACAAATTTTCCATAATATACCTTCTAATAATGTTCTTTAGAAAGTATGTATTAGATATGAATTACCTTTTTTTTCTTTAAAATATGTGACGACTTTAACTTGCCGCAATCGTATACTTTTTTAAAAATCAATATTAGTGAATCAGTTTGTAACAACTTAAACATCTAAGTTAGTAGTGCCCTTCACTGCCATCTGTTAACAATTTAATATGCTACTTACATTCAGTGCTTGAAATGGAAATTTAAAAGTGACGGTATATTTCCGAAGATATATCGTCAGCTATACCACTTACCATCGTTTTTTTTTTGTTTGTTTTTTTTGGTAAAAAAAAAGTTCCGGTATAAGAAGAAAAATATAAGGAAGCAGTAAGCATTTCTAACACTGCTTACATTTCATATAGCCTGTAAATATATCGAATACAGTGTTAATATATCGTTGCAATAAAGAATAATAAAAGCATGTAATAAGCAAAATACAAGTAGACTGGGAAGGGACGAAGATACTAGAACAAGAGGAAAGGTTGTTGGTTAGGAAGTGGAAAGAAGCGAGGAGAATTAGGGAAACGGGAGATAAAGCGATGAACTGGAATGGTGGCTTGAGTATAAATGAGGAATGGGAAGACATACTGGAAAGAGAAGAGCGGAGAGTCTTCCAGAAAATAGGAACTGTTCTGTAGCTTCTCCCCCCCCCCCGTCCTTTTGTTCTTTATTATCGTTATTTGATTATTTTTTATTTTATTTTTTTAAACTTCCTTTTTTATGATTTAGTATTTATTTGTGACCTATTTATTTATTTTATATTTATTTCTTACGCATTTATTTTTCTAAAATATGTTTTGTGCCTGGATTAAGTTTCCTTGTTATGTTGTTTCCTGTTCCAAGTTTGTGATAGCGGTCTAGGTGACTTGGGAGTGTGGCCTTTGAGCGAAGAACTGTGATTAGTTAAAATTTGTTTAGTTTTAGAAAGTAAACGAATTCTGGACGTGATTGACGGATGACGTAGAAAGGATCCCTTGGCCTTCTGGTGCTTTTTAGTGTTGATTAGTGTGTCGTCTGAGAAAGATGTTAGAACATTGAAACTGTAACGCTTGCTGTGTGTTTTTACAAAGTGTGACAGCCTTATCGGCTTCTTTTATGTATCCTAAATAAAATATGGAAACAAGGCCTCAATATACGATCCGGTCCCGTCAATAATGCACACAGGAAGTGCCGTCAGAAACACTGCAAACAGTTGAGCAGCAGATAGCGCTTAATTTCACCATTTCGTGGAAAATGTAGTATTAATATTACATGGAATAACGTTTTAATATTTAAGGTTATGAAGAGTAGAACTTTTAGAATATATTCGCAATGTTCTGGTGCCACTTCCTGTGTGTCGTCTCAATATAATTATATCCACAAAGAATCAAATTAAAACTATTACATTTAAGTTACTGTTTCGTTTCGTGAATGTAAAATAAAACAGGATTCGAATAGCCATAGGTGAAAGTTAAAAAAGTTAAAAGTTGCATGCGCTAATCAATTGTGCCATATTGCCAACATATAAAAGCTGATACAAAATAGTTATAAGAAGAGCATTCCAAATTGAGACGGTGCATCCCATTTATTCGAGACATCTCTGGAATCAAGAATGTTTTTGTTTATTTAGTTTTTGAAACTGTGTTGTGCCAAATTATATGTTAATTATTTCATTAAGTAATGATGTGAATGGTCTTTCCATTTGTTGCTTTTGTCTTCAAACATCCAAGTAAGAAACGTAATATAGCGAGAAGCAGATAGCTATTGAACTAATACTAATTGATTACGTCAAACCATTTAGAAGATGAGTTTCGTTGTGTGACGTAGCAGCTGGGATTCCTCAGTATTTTATGCTACGTTTCTATGTAACGAGAAACCGTAGATCTGAAATAAAAGAAAATACGATTATCTAATCTGATGAACATAATCAAATTCAAGCGTATGCGCGAACAAAAGTCTATGTGCTGTCTTTTAACATGGAACATAGACTTTCGTTCACGCATACGCCTCCATTGTTAAATATATATGGACGGTGAAAACGGGAATGTCTATTGTGTATACCAATGAAACTGAAATGTCCACAATGCTATTGTGAATTGGACTAC
>JAGDQP010075121.1:0-10196 GCA_022664845.1 Lepisma saccharinum | reverse complement strand
GCTTTGCCTAAAGTATATATATTATTCACATCAGAATTGTAACATTATTGCCAATTAATTTTTGCGATAAAAATATTGACTTTCTCTTACTTTCATCTTAAAGATGTTAGACACAACTGGTAAATCGAAATATTTTCGAAGAAAGCGTTTTGAGCTAAGACTTTTCTTTTTAGACGAACATGGTTGAAATTTATATACAAAGGGCACACTGAAGGTAATGCCTCATCCGTTATATAAACAGCTTCTGTAATTTTAAACTAATATTGATGTGACAGCACGTACTGTGATATGCTGCTAATATGTAGAATATTTTACTTTCATATTCCTAAGTAAACAACATGAATGACCGAGAAAAATAAAGAACAGTGATTGAATTCCTGGAAAAAGAGGAATACTAGGCTCCAGAGATCCACAAAAGACTCCTGGCAGTGTATGAAGACGCCACAACGGATACTAGTAATGTCTGAAGATGGATGAAAGGAGTTCGAGAGGAGGATATTTAGATGGATGGCAAACAAGAGAGTGGGAGACCCACAAGTGCAGTGGCAGATGTGAACAGACAACGAATTAATGACTTCATTAGATCAGATCATCATGTGACTGTTCAGGAGTAGTGTGATGCAGGTTATTGTGATGATAGTGCACTGGAAACATTAATGAAGAAGTTAAAGGAAGCAAACAGAAAGAAGAGACGTGACATACCACTTAAAGGTGTTGTGTTACACTATCATAATGCACGCCGCCACACTTCAATGGAGACTGCACAAACTGATTGGCCAGCCCCCCTACAGTCCTGATTTGTTTCCTTCTGACTTTTACTTATTTTTTCCTATAAAAGTATCCTTCGTGGAGAACATTTATATGAGGTACAAGCCGTTAATCTGGATGTGAAGTTGTATGTGAAAAGTCAGTCATAGGATTTTTCCCTCCCAAAATGGATTTCAACAATGGGTTCAAAGATTGCGAAAGTGTATACAATACAATGGACAATACTTTGAATTAGCTTGGATTGTTCACAACATTTTGAACTATTTTACCTCCAAATTTCATATTTTATTGCCACAAATAAACATGCCTCTTATGAAGAAGGAGGATATATTTTCAGGATATCCGTAGTATTTTTTTCTATGAACGTTTTTTGAATTTACTTCTTTAATAATGGTACATAGTTATTGACAATGCTGAAATTTGAAAAATATTTTAGCCGGAACTGTACAACTAAAAATTTAAAAACAGACATTTTCACTTAATTTTACAATATCAAAAAGAATAACCAAAGTACCTTTAAACATAAAGGATGCGATTTAAGAGCGTTATAATATGGCTAAAATATATGTAACCAATATCAAAATAAATACTTAAGAATGGTCACTAGCATTATTATTATTTAGAAAACAAATATATAGTTAAAATAAATTGTCACGACAAGAATACAAGACCACGATACTGTTAACAGTTCAGATTAAACTTATTGTCAATTTCGAAAAAAAACTTTCTAGATTATTGTGTCTGTACCTTCATGAATTTATTCCGGAACGCTCGAGGCTAGAACTGAATTATGCCTGAACTTCGTTCGGGCTCAGGTTATAGAAAGTTTAAACTTATTTGAATTCTGTAAGGTCAGACTGTTATTAATACTAAAAATTTTGATTTCAGGTTTTCATTATATACAACGGTTACTATATTATGTGGAATATGTGTAAGGAATTCACAGGAAATTACTCTCTTACACTTGATATACGCGGTGTACAAATAATGTTTGACACAGAAGAAATGCAAAGCTTAGTATTCGAAATCGCCACAGGAATTCTAGTGACTATGGTGGACTTACCATTTTCTCTTTTTGGCACTTTCGTCTTAGAAGAAGCGTATGGATTTAATAGACAGGTAAATAATACAATACTTACTCGTTTACTTATTCTATGGTTTACGGAACTCGCAAGTTCATCGGAGCAGTAAGAAACGTTCGCCATAGGATTCTATCTTGGGCAAGATCAAGCCAGTTTTCATCACAAACATCTACTTCTCGAAGGTCCCTTCTAATAAAGAAGGTCGATCCGCGTATATGTGTCCAGTTTTCGACTAGCGCCTACCTTATGAAAATCTACGGGATCACCATCGGTTGGCTTAAATGTGATCACCACGTGTCTTGGCAATAGCTCTGCAACGTAACTTCCATTGTAGAAGGCTATAATGAAGTACAGGAAGTGGAATTCTCCGGCACTCCTCCTTACAGGCTTTCCATAGGCCCCGAAGAGTGGTGACAAGACGAGATGAAAGTCCCCTTTCCAATAGGTCAGAGCCGCAGAAATCCATATTACTAGCATCTGGTGACTTCACCGGTATATCGTGAATGGAATAGCCTGACTGCCGTATGGGATAAAGCTTTATCCATATTCACAGAGACTTGATTGATGGCATTTCCATACAAACTAGGTAGGTCAGGGTAAATTGGGGTCAGGATAAGTTGCTGAAAAATGGAGAGTTAATTTTATAGATTTTAGGGACCAGACTTGCCTTAATAGCAGCATCAAGCAACAAACCATGAAACCCTTCGAGAAAGTTGCTTTTCAATGGCGGATGAATTCGGGACGGGATTTTGCATCGCGTGAAGTATAAGTGATGGTTCGAATTTTGCCAGTGTGATAAATATCCCCATGCCTCATCTAGTGTGGCAACATAGTTCCCCATTTTTCGGATAAATGGCGTTCATAGAAGCGCCTGCTGTTGGTCTTTCTCTCACACCGATGAGCAGCGCTTAGATAATATCCACGACCTTTAAAGACCTTCCCGAGATTCAACTCCTCACGCAGGTTATTGTTCACAGTTCACTGAACCACATCGAGAAGGATTTCCCAGGAGGGTCATTCGATGCAGCCTATGAGACATAGGCGGCGTCACTACAATGCACACTCGTTTTCTAGTGCCCTTGGTGGTGATTAAATCCCTGGTAACTCTGGGTTTTTATGTCGATTAATTATATTCTTGATAGTCGTCGAACCCAATGGCACATTCATGTTTTCGACTGTTTGAATTTTAGGCACCGAATGTTCGGCGTGGAAAAGTGCAACTGCGTAGCCCTCCCAATACCAGTTGACCTTATCCATGATGCACACAACACATATTTGCGATAATGACTAACTACAGACTTCTGGCTTTCTCCTGCGCTGTTAACCACTCGGTTCGGTCCATTCTGTGAGCAGGGGAACGATTCAAAATTAGACACATGTACGCGGAACGACCTTGTATATTGCCCTCCTATAAAGATGTATCAGTCTTCCCAACGATCTCTTTCCTTCCAACGAAGATGGAAGATAATTTTCGCGTGATTTCATAATTCTTACAACATCGGGTCAGCCTTACACTCCGTGGAGTTCCTCATTATGCAATCTCCTCCATTCTCCAGTCATGTGATCCCGTTTCGGTCCGTATATCTTTCTCAAAACCTTATTTTCAAACACACGTAACTAATGTTCATCTTCTATGGTCGTACTGCAACTTTCGCAACCGTAATATATTACCGGCACCATAACCGTTCTGTATATTTTCAATTTCAACTTCCTTGATATTAATAACAAGGTTAGAAGTTTCTGGACAGTATAGAAACATGCGTTGCCTGATACTAAGCGACATTCTATTTCTAGACATTCTATACTAAGCGACATCATATATTTTGTTTTCTGTATGTTTACCTGTAAACCTATTTCATTACACACTTTTTATCGTAAGACCTCGGTATTACTTTGAAGTGACTCTATATCGTCCCCTATTAAATCTGCATCATCCGCATACACGAACAGTTGATTCTTACCATTAATGGTTAATCCCATTTTGTCCTCGTGTATTTTCAGAATTGCATGTTTTAAGCAAAGTTAAACAGTAGTGGTGATAAGGCATCACCTTGAATCAATCCGCTGTGAATTTTGTAACTATTTGACATATTATTGCTTACCCGTACTCTGCTTAGGAGTCGCTGAGACACATCTTCATTAGCTGAACCAGTTTTTTTCGGTATTCCCAATCGTACTACGACACTGCATAACTTATCCCTTTTAATAGAATCATATGCTTTGTTAAAGTCAATGAATAGCTGATGAACAGTCCCCTTGTATTCCTATTTCGTCTCTAAGATTTGTTTCAATGCGAAAATCTGGTCCAATTTCTTCTAAATTTACATAGGTGATCTCCAATTATTTCATCTACGAATACATTTAGAATAGTTAGCCGTATATTACTCATGTGGGGAGTAACGAGATTCAGCGGTAATTATTACAGTCCGAATTTTCGCCTTTTTTATAAAGCGGAACTATTATTGAGGTTTTCCACTCCTTTGGTAGTTCCTCCTTCCTCCATACAGCACTGATAAATTGATGTAGTTCATTGATTAGTGCCGTTCGTTCCGCTTTGATTATTCTTCTGGAATAATGTCTATTCTTTCTGATTTGAAATTTTCAATTTTATTACATACATTTTGACCCCGATCTCCTTAGGTTCTGGTATCCACGGTTAGGTTCGGGTATTTTGCTTTATAGTTTTCAAATTCCTCTGTTTGTTCTCCGTTGTGCATATTAAGAAATTTGTCGAAATAGTTTTCCACAGATCGATAATTTTAGTCAGATCCGCCTGAAGATGTTGACGTTTATTTCTGATCATCCCTAACTTCGGTTGGTAACCTTTCCTTAACGAGTTTACTCCTTTGTATAGATCTCGTATGTTTCTTGTATTCCCGTTTTCCTCTATTTTCTGAATATTCTACGTCAGATATTCTCGCTTTTTGTTTCTCACCTCGCATGTGGCATTGCGCTTCGCCTTACGGTAGTGGTTGCTATTTGCTTTTCTTTCATTACTTAGCAATCGTTGCCTTGCTTGTTTTTCTTCAGGGCAAGGCTTGTTTTTCTGATGTTTCTTCTCCCTTACATGTTCCTTTGCTTCAACCCTTTACTTTATCACGAATTGCCTCCCACATCTCACATCAGTTTCACTATTAATTTCATCTCTAATATTACTTGAATCGGCTAAGATTTCGAACCTATTTGCGATTTCCAGTTGGTAACCTGCTTTTACTTTCTGGTTATCTAATCGTTTAGCTTCGAATTTAAGTTATTTTGTTCCTTTGCTACCTCTGTTAGCGATGCACAACTTTTCCCTCATGTTTGTGAGCACTAACTGATGGTCGGTGTCACCTTCCGCTCCTCTGTAAGACATAATGTCCATTGTGTTGGTGAGGCTTCGTCTGTCTACTAATATGTGATCGATCTAGTTGAGAGTTTGGCCATCCGGAGATACCCATGTGTAATTGTGTGTGTCTTTGTGCTCTTTATTAGTAGGGTTTTCGACATCACGAAAGTTATCAGTCTTTTCCATTGTTGTTGGTGATTTCGTAAAGGCTGTGTTTGCGTATAATAGGGCTATATTTTTCCTCCGCCCCTCCCTTAGCGTTGAAATCAACCAACACAATTTTCATAATAGGCTTCGGTAATCGGTCAAAAAACATTCCTAGCTCCTCGTAAAATATATCTTTGTCGTTATCATTAGCCTGCTCTGTCGGAACATACACATATATTAAAACCATATTGCACCATCGAGTACGTACCGTAACATACGATAGTCTTTCTTTTACGAACTCTATTTTCTGAACCGCCTGAAAGATACTGTTCTTAATGAGGAATCCTGTTCCAAAATCGTGAGACTGTGTTTTCCCGTAGTAGTTGCTGTACTTACCCTATCGCATGCTATCTTGACCTTCCCACCGGATTTCTTGTATCGCTAATATGCCCAGCACGTACTTCTCGGTCTCGCGTACCATCACCTGAAGAGCACTCTTTTCGTATAACGTTCGTACGGTCCTCGTCCCTATTCTAAGGTCTTTCTTAATCCTGTTCTTGGAGCCCGATGCATTAGTCCAAGCCCGGAGATCCGTATGAGGGGCTAATTTATCTTAAGAATATTTTACTCCAGGAAAATCCATGAACTATCTGTAATTATTTCTTGACATGATTTGGCGGGGTAGAGTTGTCACCTCTACGACCTCGCAGTAAAGAGAGACATTTAAAAGTCATCCTTTGGCCATCTCTGAACCTTGCCAATGTCATTTATCTTCAGTCTCAGGGTGATACTAGTGAAGCTGCTTCCCTTCACATTGAATTTTTTTTCGGGTTATCTTCCCATAACCTTTCTAGATCCCTCTATCCACTGCAAGGTAGCAATACTGGTTTTGATCCGCCCCGGCACGTTTCTGGTACCCACCATATCTGTTCCGGATTTCTAACCACCACCTGAGGAGGCACCTGGAGACCAGTTACTCCAACAGGTACACATGCAAACTTCAAAGTTATTATTTGTGCTAAAGAAGTAAACTTACTGTAGTGTATAGCCTACTTACAGTAATATAACTTTTATATTTAGTGAATTTTCTATGTTGTATAAATTGTATGCTTATATTAAAATAAATCCACATAGACTAATTTCTACTAATCGAATCCAGGCAGTTTTTTTTGTTAATTACAGTCACTTTATAAGTTGAAAACACATTAAGATCCATGTAAGTAATTACGTTGAATGGAATATTCTGTTGATATAGTAAATACTGTATGGTAAATTAAATATTTTATTTTCCTGGTAGTAAAAATCCTTGTCTCTCCGTTACAAGAATATAAGAATTTACTCCCACTTTACTACAACAATGAAAGTGATCATATATAGATGTTGGGTGTGAAAATTTTAATGTTGTATAATATTTTATTTAATTCCGTATTGCTGCACTAACAAGAGACAGACACAACCACGTCCCTCACCGATTGAAGTTGATTTTGGTGGGATAGAATTACACTTTCTATTGTTGAAGAGGATACAGTACATGGTAGTGGAGGTCAATAACCTCAATTGAAAATGGTACATCAAAAGTAACAAATAAATATAATGTTTTCTAACATTAAACTGTTCTGCTATAATATTGTTTATATTAAATATTTACAATAATTTTGTATAATTTGATCTTAAATATGTAACTCATTACCACTTATTTTACGTAAGAGTGGAAGTTATCTTTTTATAATTTGATGCTGGTAAAGTTAATACTTCTTTCACTTCAAAATGCAAGAAAACAATACCACCTAAACATACTTTCCATTGACTGGATGATATAGTTTTTTGTTAGCGAACACGAGCATTCTCGCTGCATCGGAATCAAGTCGGCTTTTGTCACCTTTTTTCTGTCACTTCTGATTGGTTCTCTTTTGAGGATTGTACTCGTTAGAGATACTATAGGCACACCAAGGCAAATTTCTTTCTTTCTTTTTTTCTCTCCCTCTCTCTTTCTCTCACTGACACACCGAAAATATTAAGAAATCAAGTATATGGTGTTTCTAAAGGTCACTGAGGTCACTGAGGTTTCAAACCCCACAAACCAGCATTGGTCGGTTCTCCCCTCTTTTTTTCACGCACGTTTGATCGATAGTACAAATAGTAGTATTCTTATTTTATGACGGTATGTGGGTATCAAAATGGGTGTGTGTAGCTGGATAGCCATAAGGAGTACTGGAGTAGTGAATTACAGAAAGAACGTAGTTTTAGAGGATCCGTAGGCCAAGGGATAGGGAAATTGATAATGAAAAAAGAATTCAACCGAGTCCCTGAAACTTTAGAATAGGAGCTTCATTTAGGTGTAGCAGAGATCATACCAGGGGTCGAAGAACTAAAGGATAGTAAAATTTCTTACCAACCTATATTTTATTTTAAGTCGGCGGAATAATTAAATATTTAGTTATAGAGTATAGTGCTGTATGAAGACGAATAACATGGATTCTACGAAAAGAGTGAAGAAAGAAAAGTTAATGCATTTCTAGTGTGAACATAAAGAGGAATTGAAAAAATCAGCTGGAGCAAATCTGATGAAGAAGTGCTTAAGTGAGTAGTCCAGACACTAACAGTACTTGAGACAATAAAGAACAAAAGAACCGCTTAAGACATTGTTTACCCTATGGTTGCATACTGAGAGATGCATATGGTTAAAACAAAAGGTGATATTACATTTTAAAAGTGGAAATTCGTAATTGAATTGGTAGTTGGAAGAAGGAATAAACACCAAAAATAAAAAAAAGTTCTGTTTTTGCGGGAAACGTTGCTTATTGAATATATATGCAACAATAGTTGGACAACAACTGGTTGACATGTAGCAGAGTATTGTGGAATCCGACAAAGACTTTTTTCCTGACTAACGGTAGTGTTCCAGGTAAGTTATCGTTCTTTTTCTCACGGTGTAAAAATACATTACCTATGGGATAATCTGATATATAAAAGTAGTTGTTCATTGCGTAAAATTTGGGTACTAGTTCACAGTTCATACAAATTTAGGTTTTGGAGTGAAATGAAATGAAGTACTATTGCGTTGTTTACACCACGGGAACTTGATGACGATTTATATTCTGCTCAGAAGTAATTTTAACACCGAAAGTTATATAGTCAGACTAGATGAATCGACAATATGCTACTTTCTTCCATCTAGTTGAGGTGATTTCTAAGGACGAGATTTATAGTTCAATGAGGATGAAAAAGCAATCTTCATTGTGTCTACATGTTGAAAAAAAAAGTTGAAAGCGACTTCTTAATTTCATTAATCGACATTTATAGACAAACAAACTGTTGACAACAAGTGAGTAGGTTTAATTTCGAAAAGTCGAAAAGGTGAGAACAAAATTTGGCGTTTTTGAAGGACACATAAAAACGAGAACGCACAATATACATAAAATATAAACTCTTTGGAAACGTAAAGGGACGTAAGTGTGAGTGATGTAGATTATGCCACAAAGAAGAATTTTATAGAAGAGAGAATAGAAATAGTACGATTGAAGAACAGAAGAAGAACTTGATGAAATTATGGGACCAGTGGAGATAGAAAGAGTATGGGTTGGGAGATAAACGTAAGAAGGAGAAGAAAGAGGAAGATGATGAAAAGAAACAATATGGAAAATATGACGGAGTAAATCAAGAAGAGTAATAACCCAAAAAGGAAGGAATCGAAACATATAGGAAAGGAAGGATTAGAATGACTCACATTACCAGAACAAAGGTAATAAAAAGAAGATATAACGTAATGCACCGAAAATAATCGAGGGTTGATAGTACATCAAAAATGAAGAAAGAAGCTCTTGTTATCGGGGTAGAAATTTCGCCGTGTTTTGGAGCTACAGACTTCCAAAACCGTGGTAAAATGAAATTTAGAGATTCAGATTTACAATAACACTAACGATAGATTTGATGCAGCATACTGTCGTCAAACCTGTTGTATTAAAAAAATACATAACCAAAAATTATGCGATGGTCTCACAAAGTATTGCTTAAAAGAAACAGATAATATCCAGAAATACTCTGAAGAAAAGCCAGGTCGAAATAAGCATGAACAAGACGACTTTCCGCATGAGTAAAAAATTATATACGTATTTACGTAATCCAATCGGGCGATAATATTTTCTGATTTTTCTCCCATTGGTAAAAGCTAACAAAACTTTCGTTGAATGTACGTAGTTTTTACGCTGGTTGTTACGCAACCAAACTTTTCTTTCATAGAACCCTTCGGCATGTGGAATCTGTTTGTCATAACTTGGCGCAAAAAAAAAAATATATATATATTGCTAATTTGTGGAACGTCGTCTTGGATCCAGCTGCACTTCAAAGAACCTGGGAATCTTCTCCTTTCTTTGACCGACCGCGGTAGTCGTGTAGCCTGAGGCGTTGGGCCAGCGTTGAAGTTCTGCGTTCGAATCCTGGCTGCTGCAAGGATGTTTGTAAAGTTTAGAAACGTAATGGCTAATGGAATCGTGACGGACCGAAGTCATTAGTTACGGAAATGACTAAGAAATTGTGCACCCGTTGCGGAATTTTGGAATATGCATTTCTGGACAGTACACGTTTGAAGTCTTTGACGATAGCATGCCGCATGAGATCTATTGTTAACGATGCTGGAAATATGAAACACTAAAATTAATCTTCCTACGCTTTTGGCAGCTGTCTTATATTTAGAACGAGATTTTTAAATTAGAAATGGGTCATGTCTCAATTTTAAGCGTTTTAATATTATTAGCCTTTGAAGTTTGTTTGCTCGGACCTTTCAGCAGGAAAACAGCAGTATCAGACAATGCCACACGAGCATATTGATGATGCTAAGGTAAAGCTAATAAAGGGTTACGTTGCTAAGTGAT
>JAGDQP010075120.1:0-10197 GCA_022664845.1 Lepisma saccharinum | reverse complement strand
GCATTTGGGACAGAACTTATGACCCGACTAGGTACATATCCATGAAACCAAATGTCAAGATTCACACCTATTGTGTTGTTTTATTTGCTCAAGCACATATAATGTCAACCTGTTTTAAAATTCTTAAACAAGAAATTACTTACTTTTTATTCGAATATTTCTGCGACGATTACAGACGTACGTTTACACAACATGGAGACCAGACACTAACAGGATAGCGGAGTGCATACAAGCAGTGACATCTACCGACGATTACTGTAACTGTGATATTCGAGAAGTGCGGTGTCTCTACGACCGCGGTATCTCTACCGGAATTACTCTATATATATATTTTTTTTACTTTAAAACCTTTCTCATCGGCCATTTTCTACAAAGCCATTCTATTACATCGCCATTTTCAGAGTGTACAGTTCTATCCTTGGTAGTCAGGAAAACGTGCATTTGAAACTATTGCTTTAATGTTTTTACTGAAAGACCCATTAAAAAAACACACTTAATAAAAAGGATCCAATTGCCTTGTGGTAGTGAATTAAGTCAAATAAAACATCGTGGCAACAAGTTGTTTTTATTGCTCAACAAATTGATTTCGTGACTTTTTGTTGGTCTATTTATTGCATTAAAAATGTATCAGAAATGTGTTGACAGTTTCATATTAATATATCAGGAGACATATGGTTTCATTTATTCAATAGATTTCAATGAAAGAAACAGATCACATGATTTGTGTTCCAAACATCAATATTCTGTTAAGAAAGTTTGCACTGTTCGGTTGTTATATTTATGGAAGAGATTATTATTTTTATTTTGTATTGTTACGCCCAAAATAATGATGTTCCAAATCCCCTAATGAAACAAGGCTCCCACGTTCTGGTAGTCTAATTATAACTTTCGTGGACTGCAGCGAAATTTGTTAAGCGGAAGCCAAACAGAGTATACTTTGTACCCATCTTTTTGTCCTCTGTTTAGTTGATATAGGGATTAATTGAGTTATTTAATTATTTTCTTTTTCTAAAACCATACATTTGATACCTCACTGTGGGAAGAAATTTTATGTGTTACTTTCTCAGAATATAATCTTTCATTTTTGAAGATAATTTTTGTTTTGAACAGTTTAATCATATAAAGTTTGTGCTCTATAATTTTGTACGAAAATAGAAAGAAAATCATCTTTATGGAAACCATGAATTTTAAATTGAGAAGTCTATATGAAATATTATCTTTTACATTTGTATACACAAAATAGAAACACTACCATGTACGCAGTCAGTTGCATTAATAACATCGTACTGTGGAAGCGTAATGGTATACGATTTCGACTACAATCCTTTTATTTCTTATTGCTTCACATACAATAATATACATGATAGTTTAAATAGTTCAAATCGTCATCAGCTAGAAAATGAGCGACCAACCTAAGTAACAATAAATGTAAAGCAAAGATAGTCAGTATTCAACAATACCTCATTAAACTTTCTAGGGTTAAGATAGATAGTTACAAATTGTCACTGAGAAGTCGGAGGAGGTTCAAAACCCTCTAATAATAGATATTCAAAATAAGAATTACCCAGGGTTTTTCTCAGTTCCAACAGCGAACCCATTTACAATATGCACATGGCTTCTACTACCCCATCTGTTTCTCAGGGAGTTGACTGCCAAAGAACTTAATTACCCAGACTTGAATCCTACTTACAAGGGACATCACCTAAGTGTCCGGCTCCGATTTCAATGTAATTTTATTTTCTGATAGAAGGCATGTATGCATTATATCTGATGACAGAAATTGTTGCCACGGCGCATGCTTTTTAAAGTTATTGAATGTTGAAGGGTTGTGATGTAATTATTTACAGGGTAAGGCAAAATTCCCTTAACACCCCTTGTAAACTGCGTGTGAATGATTTAAAGTGAAGAACAACCATGTGGGTACATATTAGGCCTAGGGGAAGTCGCATGGTAGGTGTGACCTTGACGGCAACCATCTTAAATCAGACTCAATTTTCGAAAATGAAAACCATAGCATGTGACATCTCATTGTAACAGCAAATTTTCCATGCTCTACCGGTATAGTTAACCAGTACGAAGTTAGGCTCATGCTTACTACACATATTGATTTTGCGATTTATTGTCAGTGCATGAATAGTGTTGGAATGAGCTCCAGCCACTCTTTTTGAAGTTTTAAGAGTTGTGATGTAGTAATTTATTTCAAACCACAAAACAGGAAAAACGATAGGCCTATGACACGTGAACAAACAAAACTGAAATTGTAACCGATTCTCGTTAGATGAACACAGAATTATCAAGAAATATAGCGGACAATGTTACGCAAACGACAAAAAAATACAACTTCAAAGGAACATCAGCAATCAATAGAAAAGAGCAAAGAGGCATAATAAAACTATTCCCAACACGTTTTACAAATATGGACCTCATTTGGTTCAAGAACAATCGCTAAAAACAAATGACAAATAGTTTTTTCTGATTGGAGAAAACAATTGTCATAGAAAATAAATAAATGAACAAGAAAGAAATATAAAAGGAAACAAAAGACGATTAAGCTAGATAACAATCATAGTTCTTCTTCTTTCTTGAAATTAATGTTAATTTGCTTTCTCACCGCGTGTACTATCTATTACAAGCGACGTCTTTGTTATCACGTTACTGCAAGGTAAGAGTTGTTGTTTCGTTGTGGGATGATGCAATAAACGAGTTGTGGAAGGGCAGGTGTGGGTCTGTTAGTTTTAGTTTGCATGTGGCATCGGTACATTACAAGCAGAAGTGGACGTTTCTCGTATTTTTCACGTGAATACAACTTGAATAACATGTTACTTTTGCTTTAATCAAGTTTGAATTTGCCATAGTGAAAAAATGGCAAAAAATAACGGCTTCAATGTTGTTAAAATGCTCTCTACGGGGAGTTAAAAAATACGGCTCATGAGACAGCAGTCAATGCTCATGAGATTGAATTAAAGTCTCAACTGGTGCAAATTATTGACGAGTGCGTATCTTCAAGTACATCGTGCATCGAGAAGACTACGGATTTGGATTTAAATGAAATGGAGCCTGAACCGGAAGACGGCGGACCCCTTTCTTACGATAGTAGCAATGATTCTCAACCAGATGATGAAGCAGCATCGAGTTCCACATCCTATTCAAGTCCCACAAGAAAGGTACGCAAAAAATTATCTTTAGAAACTTAAAAGAAAATTATTGAATACTGGGAAAGTGAGAAAAAGAGCCGTTTACATTGGAGAATTGTTTTAAAGTGTTATCGCGCTGTCACTAGTGAACGATAGTTAAGACGATTTAAAAATGAAGTTACAGAGGCTGGAAATTGATTTGACAAACTAAAAGAGATCGATCAATATACCTTTAATGAGTTTATTAAAGCAAAATCTAAAAAACAAAAAAACTACTTGTACATGATTCTGATTTAAAGCGATGAGCACTTTTGAAGCAAACAGAAGTCAATGTAAAAAACTTTACGGCATCACCTTGCTGGATTTGGAAATTAAAGAAGAAAGCATAGAATCGTATAAAAAAAATAACCAGATTCATAACCCATGGTTATTCTGCAGAAAGTAAAGACGTCAGTCAAAGTGCGTGTGACTTTCTGTTAGCGAGCAAACAGTATTTCGATAATCCAATCCAATCCAAATATTTTCTTGACTTTTGTTTTGAGTTTGAAGTTTCGGGTTGTCCCATGTCTTCTTCCTAGTTGTTTTCTGTACTTTAATGGCCTTCTTTTTCTTTCCTGGTTAGAAATACCAACGTACACACATTTATAACAGTGATCACTGATCAAAGTGGTTTTAATTTTGAACTTCATTCCGGACGTGCATTGGATATTAAAGGGACCAAAACAACCGAAGCAATCGTCCAATCAAAATCATCCACAACTCATTCATATACAATTATACCCACTATTTCAGCTGTTGGGCAACTAATGAGTCCGCTTTACATTGTGTTACCGGAAACCGGAGGAAACTTTGGTCCAAGAGTTTTGGAATCATTGTTTATAGCTGACAACCTATATATTGTAGCTTCGAGCAGCGGAAAGATGGGAAAACAGCATTTGTTAGAGCGGTTTGAAAATATTTACTTCCGTAACGTGTCAGAGGATTCTGTACTTTTAGTCGATTCTTGGACAACTTATAACGATGAAGCTACAATGACAGAACAAAACCGTCCAATTGTAATGTTTCAATCTTAAGAATCCCTCCGAAGGCGACAGGTTTTATCCAATCTGCGGACGTTTATTTCTTCAGAATGTGGATGAACTTTGTTCGAAAATTGTATGAACGAGTCTTGGTCGATAACCTGGACATCAATCTTCATCAACGAAACAATGTCCTAAAAATCCAATCACTTGTTCACAACCAATTCTCCTCTCCAAGATTCCACAACTCCATCACTCATTCTTGGTTTAAATCCGGATACATTAAAGATCGGCCTCCAAATTTCCAAAACCCTGTCGAATTTTGTTTCAATCTGGTTGACACTCGTTATGAATTGTGTTCTTTGTCAAATGTTTTCCTATTATGTTCATGATGCAAAAGTATCTTTGTTTTCAACATTTTACCCTTGATTCTCACTATTGTACTAGGTACGTCAATTAGGTCTCTTTACATGAAATGTGAATGTATTTGTAAAGTTTGTTGGAATTAGCTTCATTATGCCTCCTTGCTATTTTCTATTGATTCTGATGTTCCTTTGAACTTGTATTTTTTTGTCGTTTGCGTAACATTGTCCGCTATATTTCCTGATAATTTTGTGTTCATCTAACGAGAATCGGTTACAATTTCAGTTTTCTTTGTTCCCGTGTCATAGGCCTATAGGCTTTTCCTGTTTTGTGGTTTGAAATAAATAACTACATCACAACTCTTAAAAATTCAAGAAGAATTGCGGGAGCTCATTACAACACTATTCATGCACTGACAATAATTCGCAAAATCAATAAATGTAGCAACCATGAGCCTAACTTCGTACTGGTTAACTATAGAGCAAAATTAAGCATACTATTGGATTTGTGGGAAAATTTGCAGTTAGAATGAAGTGTCGCATGCTATGGTTCTCATTTTCGAAAATTGAGTCTGATTTAAGATGGCTGCCATCAAGGTCACACCTACCATGCGACTTCCCTAGGCCTAATATGTACCCACGTGGTTGTTCTTCACTTTTTATCATTTACACGCAGTTTACAAGGGGTGTTAAGGGTCTTTTGCCTTACCCTGTAAATAACTACATCACAACTCTTCAACATTCAATAACTTTAAAAAACAGGCGCCATGACAACAATTTCTGTCATCAGACATAATGGATACATGCCCCCTATCAGAAAATAAAATTACATTGAAATCGGAGCCGGACACTTGGGTGATGTCCCTTGTTAGGTCATAGATATCAAAACATCGCAGAAGTATAGCCTATATAAAATGGTGGTCAACAATTTAATACAAAATTCTTATTATAAACTAGGAGTATAGAGATTTCTTTTCATGCATAGTTTCAAGCGCTTTAACTGTAACTCTTCTCTGTACAACAGAAAACATTCCAGTAAATTCTGCTTTGAAAGACTGTAGAATCATAAACTAAAAGGGAAATCATATTCTCACATTGTCACAAACTATGACATGAAAACCTAATTAAATATGGAACTGATCCCAAGCTTGGGGATGGACAGCTATCTTCCTGATTAAACTAGAGTAATCGGTGCTTTCAATCAAGCTATAATATCCCATCATACTTGAAGTAATAGCCATAGCAGCAACACAGCCATGACAACAAAGATTTTTCTTTAAATTGTGATAAAGCACGAAAAATAAACAACACTAATTTTGACAGTTTGTGCTTTGTTGAACAATCTAACCCTTTTGCATTCATGAAGACCTTTGAATGACTGCATATAATAACGCCATCAATATTAGATTTTTAGACTACTATTTGAACAAACAAACAAACTTACGTTCTACACGCAGCTTACAAATTTCCGCTAAATGCTTTTTATATTAGTTATGAGATGAGATATCAAGCGTAGCATTACAAACAAAAGTCATATCATGAAGCTTGGGAGAGTTTTATTTGTTGTCTCATTTTGAGTCAAACGAGTATGGCAGCAGTTCGTGAAGATGTGTATTATAAGTTTAATTAATATGAAACTAATCAATATTACAGTAACTGTCTAAAATAAGATATATATACACCATTATTTGAGCAACTCAGTTACCTATCGGGCCAAGTTCATTTCAACAAATTTTACAGGAACGAACCTTCTGAGCTCATTTCTGTGGTTGAATCCATCACATTCATGAGTTGCCATGACAGATGGTGAGACTGAACCTTCAGTAGGTTGAACGAGATCTAAAACTGTTTGTCAGCTGAAAGATTATCACTTTCAGATCCATTTAAATCGAAAAAACATCTTTCCAACAGGAATGGACATAGCCCGATAGGCAACTGAATGGCTCATTTAAAACTGGCAGTCCAAAAGTTTTGTGTTCACAACCTTAGCCTGCAAAGTTAGGTAGGAGCTTGTGAGTCCCTACGATGGCTTCAAACATCACGTTGTTCGGAAATAAATGGCCAAAATGCATAATATACACAATCAACCCTCCCTGACTCATATTGTACAAGACTAATGGGACCTTTTAAAAGACAACAACAGAAAGCCTTTACGTCATATGAAGTGTAGTTGCAGGTATCATAGGAATCGTTACAGTGCTCTATGCAAGATGTAAGAACAATGTGATTTAGGGGTAATTTCCAGGCAGCTCGGTTGCCCAGCTTTCTCCAGGAATGGTTTGGAAATCTTTTCACAGTATGGGTGTTGTCTATTACAAGTGTTCCTTCTAGTAAACCATTACTGCTGTCACTTTCTGTGCAGAAACTAACGAAATGCAACACCAGTACTGCAAAAAGTAGCCATCGTTGGTTAATAGAAAGGGTTATCTGCTTTTAGCAGACAAGGCTAAACACACGTGGCAAAAGTTACTAAACACAAGCTGAGTGTCCTGAAGTGTGAAGTACTTCCGCAGCATCCAAATTCCTTGAACGTAGCACCAATACAGTAAAATATGTGTATGCATCTATTTTACTTCCTAAAAGACAAGGTAGGGTGTTCAAACACGAGGATACTATAGATGGCGCTCTTTCTGGACTTCATTGTCTCACTGGAGTCAAGTTTCTTCCGGATTGGGATTGAGATCTTTGACAATGGTTGGAGACGAAGACTATTTTGAATGAAGCAGGAATGCTTATTCCATTCTAGAACTCAGTAGTAATGTAAGGTGCAAAACCAACATTTACTTCGGAACGACCTGGTGTACAGAATCCTACATATCACATTCTCTCAAGATATATTTTTGCGGACAAAGATTTTTAAATAATAGTAAAAAATCATCGCGCTCTAATTTCCGCTTAGCCAGGTTATTTACAAAGATCTAATGTAGTGTAAACAAGAACAGGGTTGTAAAAGTTATGAAATTTCTTTTAAAAAAATACTTAACAACGAGGACATGCATCATTAGTAAACGTAGCTGCAGAGATGCAGGTGTACTTAACAATATTTATGTTTAATAACCATTCGAAAGAGGCTACATAATTCGGAGTATCATGACAACAGAACTTTGGTACCTCAAATATCATCAACGCCAATGTGTAATGTAACTAAAACTGCACTACGTTACGAACAATTGTGTGTATTTCTCATAATGCTCGATACTACAGAATGCAATTAGGTATTACAGATTTTCATGAAAAGGATGTTTATGACAATACTTGAGTACTGAGAGAGTGTCTAGTGATAAAGTTCCTTGATTTGTAACAAAATTGATTTAAATAGGGGAACGTTTGACAAGACGAGGAGGTGTGCTTCCTAGCTCTGACTGATGGTATCATCAACCAGGACGTAGTTGAATTATTTACTGGATGCACCACAGATGCCGTTCCGTCAGTTCGAGTGGTGATTTCATAAATAGCGTGTCTCTGAGTGGAGTTCCTTTGAAAAATTTAGGGTTTTTCTTCGCTTCGATTTATTTTAACAGCAAGTATGTTGCTCGTTTCTGGATGTGTATAATGTTTTATAATGTTGTTTCTTGTGTAAAATAAGTGCCCTATTTTCGGTTATTATTATAACTCTGAAGCTGAATAAATGATTTTAGATACATGCGCATATATTGCGCCAAATTATCTGGTATTTGGGATAAGTTCGAGACCTATAATATGTAAAGTATCCATCAACTGAAATTTTGGCAATGAAATTAACGCTAGCAATGGCGATAGTAATTCTTGTTGATAAAATTGATCCATAACTAAAATGAACGCCTTTTCTTTTACAATAAGGAATCCTGTTTCATTTTATTAGAGACCTTGATAGCGTAACTAACAAATAGGGACTTTATAATACCGCTTACTCCAGCCGTCGGACAATTTTGGACTTGAGTGTCCAAAAAATAAATCTCAGGAACCACAAGGTGTAGAAAGGTTGCTGAGATGCCCTTAGAAATGTTTTGGATAGACTAGCTCAGAGTCACCAGAACAGTCTTCATTAGTGCAATGGATCAGTGTTGCCAAACCAGTTTAAATCAATTTATCAAATTGCTTCCATTCCGTTGCACATACCTATATCAAAATTGGCATAAACATAACAAAATTGACATAATAGAAGCCATTTGAAAATGAATTGGCGACACTGACTCATTACTCTAATCAAGACTGTTCTGGCCGTTTTCAGCTAGCCTAGCCAAAATCTTCCTAACGACACCTTTATAACCTTCTAAGCTTGTGGTTCCTGACGTGATATTTATTTTGACACTGATTGTAAGGTCCCTAATGTGTTATCTATGGTATCAAGTGCTCTAACAGAATGAAACAGAATTCCTCATTGTAACAGAAAACCTGTATATTTTAGTTATGGATCAATTTCATCAATAACAATTAAATCGGTAGTTGGAAGAAGGAAATAAATGTGAAAATCTATTTTGTGAGAAATTAACAAAACCTGTATAGAATTTTTCTTATTTATTGAAAGGATACATTTTTACTGAATATTTAGAACGTTCTTCTGATCCTTGTGTACTGCTCAAACTATTTCCAAGTGTTGTACATTTTCTTGTAAAATTAAAAAAAAAAAAGTTAGTAGATTTATTTCGCTCTTCCAACTGATGGAAAAAATGTCTGCACGGTTGTAAGTGGTGAGACGTAAGTATGGAAAAATTGACCAGAAAAATGAAGAAAAAGATAAAAACTTTCAAATTGAGGTTATTTACAAGAAAGTAATAAATCAGGATTTGTTTCTTTCTGTTAACTGACAGTACGTTCGCTTTAGGAATGGGCAGAACTGCTACTTTTTTGCAACAATGATAGCAGTAGTTCCTATATGTAATATATTTTAACAATGGCAGTTTAGACAAATGTATCTAAATGCGAATTATTTACTCGCAGCTGTGAAAAAGCATTGTGAAATCACCATTTTAAATAACTTTGTAGCCTGCTATGTGTGCAGTAGAGTGATGGACGAAGGTGAGTTCCTATTATAACTGTTAGTAAACTACTGTATGTAATTATCGGGACTTGAACTAACTGGTGGAGAGAGAACAGTACAACATCAAAATACAATTAAATCACGGATGCATAAAACGGTGTGTACGACGAGGGAGGGCGTAATTTAGATTTACGCTGAACTAGTGTAGTATTTTAGACGTGGCCGTATAGTAGGCCTTTATATAATCGCGTCTAAAATATGCATATAGTATATACTTTAGTAAAGTATAAACTTAAATCATATAGTATATGCATTTCATGAACAGACACACTGTGAATCCCCATTCAAACCCGTGGATCCCTTTGAAAACCACCTTATAGATACGTGTTTGATTTAAACATAAATTGAGGAGAGTTGGTAGATCCGAATCTAGGAGAAAGCAAAAGGAAATATTTTCCCCTAAGCAGAACCAGTTGGAAGCCTTTGCTGGTCGCCATTTCGATATAAATGAGTTTGTTTTGGCAGGCTCCAGGGATACAAGACAAATAAATGACTGTGCTCGTCTCGGGCACAGTATTTCGTAGATATCCAGTGGGTGTTCATTTCTATCAGTTTGTCAGAATTTTGTTCTTGGGTGTTTTAACCATGTACAATAAATAAATAAATAAAACTGGCCCAGTACAGTGATTTTGCTGTGATTGTTAGTTTCGGGGGGGGGGGGG
>JAGDQP010075119.1:0-10197 GCA_022664845.1 Lepisma saccharinum | reverse complement strand
GCGCGAAACGGAATTAGAGCGACAGGAACAAGCGCGAAACGGAACTAGAGCGACAGGAACAAGCGCGAAACGGAATTAGAGCGACAGGAACTAGAGCGAAACGGAATTAGAGCGACAGGAACTAGAGCGAAACGGAACTATAGCGACAGGAACAAGCGCGAAACGGAACTAGAGCGACAGGAACTAGCGCGAAACGGAATTAGAGCGACAGGAACAAACGCGAAACGGAACTAGAGCGACAGGAACAAGCGCGAAACGGAATTAGAGCGACACGAACAAGCGCGAAACGGAACTAGAGCGACAGGAATAAGCGCGAAACGGAATTAGAGCGATAGGAACAAGCGCGAAAGGAACTAAAGCGAAAGTTTCGCTCTTATTCCGTTTCGCGCTTGTTCCGCGACCCCCCTTCCAATGCAGAGTACAATCCTCAGCATTGACCAAATCACCACGGACGGTGGGTACAGAAGTGGAAAAACTACGCAGAACTAATGGTAGCACTTGTAGAACTATATCGAATAATACTAAACTCCTGCCTTGAGTTTTAGCCGAGGAATGTCATTCCTTATCCATGGCGGGTGTAGGCATTGTTAGGGCTTGCCCCGGGCATTTTCCGATTTTTGAAAATATTGGAAAGACGCCACAATACCACAATTTTGAGAAGTAGGCGCAATGGTGGTGATGGATCTCCGTTATGAAGTATTTTTTTTTAGATTATTTATTGTCAGCAGAGGGATTTGAGAGCCCGGAAATGATGGCGTCATTGACTAGGCTCTCAAATATCTCAGCCATACAAGAATTCTCTAAAACACTAGCATGTCATGTTATGGAGTTTAATGACAACTATGGCGTCTACTTTTGAAGATTTTGATACTGTCTCTCGCCTTTTAATAATTTTGCGAAAAACGGAAAATGTGCGGTCGAGTACTGGCAAGGAGCGTTAAAATGATAGTTCCGCATCTAATTTCAATCCGTTTTCAATTTCAATCCACCACGTCTTTGCAAACATTCCAGCTTCACCAAGTTCGATGGTAATAGTAAGAGCACAATAATATTACTACATTGTTGCAATTTTTACCTGTATAGTATAAATTGTTATATTTATCTACTGATGTACTGAATGCACTATCATGGTCAGAAATAAATAACCATTTGTACAATTTCTTTTACAAATACGTTCGGAATGAATACACCGATTTGAATATGATTTTCTATAATGTGGTAAAAATTAACTCTCTGTAGAAGACTGTACTCAACCCGATGTATCCATTCCGAATGTATTCGTAAAAGAAATTGTACAAATGGTTATTTATTCCTGACCACGATAGTGCATCAAGTACATCAATAGTAATGTACAACCATTTACTATACACGTAAAAAAGTACAACACCGTAGTAATATTCGTGCAAAAGCATGCACATCACAGACATTTCCAACACACAAAAGGGTTAAATCAACACAGCACACAATGTTAATCAGGTGGACTGACCTTGAATTTTAATACAGAGGATGTGTTGAAATAACAATGAAACGGTGTTAGTTACATGGTCTTGACCTTGAATATTAACACCAGAGGATGTGTTGAAATCACACCAAAGTGGTGTTACCTACATGGCCTTGACCTTGAATAGTGACACAGTACAGGTGTAGTAATAACAAGAAAATGAAGTTCAAATAACACAGGCGCTGTGTTACTATTGCGTAACATTAAAACAAAATTATCAACACTCTACACACTGTGTTACCTTGTTCGCGTTAAGCTAATACCACTAGAAGTAACACAGCGCTTTCTTCCCCACTACCGGCCCATCGTGCCGAATCAACACCGAAAAAAATAACAGAGGCCCGAATTTAACACGGGGTGTGTGTTAAACACGTAACACATCCCCTGTGTTAAACGCTAACACCCGGAGGGGTAGTGTTGAATTAACCACGAAAAGTGGTAGTCACGCTAGAACCACTGTCCTGTGTTAAAATTGAGTTGAATTAACACACAAATTTTTTGCAGTGTACACCTTTACTATACTTCTTGTTACGGGATTAAGAAAGAAACTTGGCTCGCCATATTTATCTCAACAACAACAAAAAATGCAAAGCTGCTGCTAACACACCAAGCTTGACCTTTATAATGAGTTCTTGATGATAATTTTAGGTGTCGCGATACAAGAGCGAACAAAAAAAGAGCGATATCAGAAAAGTGACTACAAATTGGGAAAATATGGGACTAACTTCGAGAGAATATGACATAGGACTTTTTTTCTTGTTTTGATCTCCGAAATCACCTCCCGAAGTTCGTTACATTAATTAAGCTGCACCCTGTATATATTTATATGACAGATTTTATCCAAGTTTTACAAATTGTTTGTAACAATAAAAGAAATATCTGGTGTAGTAAAAAGTAATCCATTATTTTGCCAATAGATGGCTTCAGTGATCTGTAGCTCGCGTTGTATAAGTCCGATCGCGTTCAACGAGATGGCGTTCAAACGATGAGATTGCGTACTACAAACACTGTTCAGATAGTTGTGATGAGTTGACTCAGTGTTGTGTGAGCGCGCGTCAAAATGGACACTAGCAAAGAGAAAATACGCTATATTTTACAGTTTTTCTTCGATAAAGGCGAAAACGCAAGCCAGGCGGCTGCAAATGTGAATAGTGTTTATGGTCCTGATACTGTAACAGCCAATCACGCACAATTTTGGTTTCGTCGATTCCGTGCCGGTAATTTTGACGTCAAAGATGTACCACGCACTGGAAGGCCAAGTGTCGAAAATGTCGATAAAATCATGGACATTGTCGCGTCCGACCATCATGTAAGCACTGTTTCGATTGCCCAAGAGCTAAACATTGCACAAAAGACCGTGTGGAACCATTTGCATAAGGTTGGATACACAAAGAAGCTTGATGTATGGGTGCCACACGAGTTAACGCAAAAAAAACCTCTTGGACCGAATTTCCATCTGCGAATCGCTGCTGAATCGCAACAAAAGCGACCCATTTCTGAAGCGGTTGGTGACTGGTGATGAAAAGTAGATCACTTACGACAACGTCACGCGAAAACGGTCGTGGTTGAAGCGCGGTGCGCCGGCGCAAACGGTGCCCAAGCCAGGATTGACGGCCAGGAAGGTTTTGCTGTGTTTGGTGGGATTGGCAGGGAATTATCTACTATGAGCTGCTCCCCTATGGCCAAACCCTTAACTCGGAACTATACTGTCAACAATTGGACCGTCTGAAGGCAGCAATCGCCCAGAAGCGCCCAGCTTTGGCCAATAGGAGAGGCATTGTGTTCCACCAGGACAACGCCAGGCCACACACATCGATAGTGACTCGCCAGAAGCTCCGGGAGCTTGGTTGGGAGGTTCTTATGCATCCACCTTATAGTCCGGACCTGGCACCGAGTGATTACCATCTGTTCCTGTCCATGGCGAACACGTTTGCTGGTGAAAAATTCGCGTCAAGAGAGGCTTGTGAAAATCGACTGTCTCCATTTTTTGCCAATAGGGACAAGGGCTTCTATGAGAGAGGCATCATGATATTACCTTCTAAATGGCAACACGTTATCGAACAAATGTGACCTAAATCGGATCATTCTAACTATGGTAAGTCAAGCCTTCAATGTCATGCAAAAATAATGGATTACTTTTTACTACACCAGATATTTACGACTTCTTCAAATAATACACAAAAAGCGATAACAAGTGTAAAAACTGTCAAGTGAGTTAGAACTGAGAATTTGGTCAATATTGGTTTGGGGATGGAAGTGGATGATATAGATTAGCTGGTTTCATATATTCATTATTTTTAATGGTACCGATCAGTCCAGTATCGCTTTTAGTTAGAGGTCAATGTGAAAGACACACAGATGCAAAGATTTTCGTTAAAATGTAATATGTAAAGCGTATGGCCATGAACATAACATGAGAGAAATCTGGAAATATAATTTGTTGATTAAATCAATTTTTTTTATCATAACATAGCTTGAGCAGGGGAAAGACATACAACGTAAATTCGTAATAACAGTTAATCAAGTACGATCAAGATTTAAAGCCTAAAGAAAACAAACTTTGTAAACTTCCTTTTTACATGGACCAGTCTAGTAATATAGCCTAAAGAAACAGATTCATAGAATTGGTATTGCGTGAAGCCCTTACTATGAAAGTGGATTAATCATAGAATTTTACATTTGCAAGAATTTTTACATTTGCAAGGCCAATGCGACCGGCAAGATTTTTTTATCAGCTCTTCCCGCAGGGCTAGACAGCCATATTGCAACTCATTTGGAAACACTTCCGGTAGGAATAGTCCACTCTCGCTTATCTTGAGGATAAGTAACAGCGAAAAGCGCTAAACTCTGTAGCTGCAGTTTGGTCTTGTGGTCAAGACGTCGGAAAGCCGATTCAAAGGTCCCGGGTTCAAATCCTACCGTCGACTTTTTACATATTTTTAAAAAAAAGAAAATTAAAGTTTTTTTTCTTTTTTTATGTAATTACACAAAAGGAAATTTAATAAAAGTTGTGATTTATAATTTTAAAAGAGGCCACTAAAAACTAGGATATATATAAACCCACCAGGGCAGGTGGTGCACACCGAGCGATAGCGAGCAGGGCGATTCCTACGTCATTCTTTCCGTGTTAATTTGCTCCACTTTACAACAACTTCTAGCCCCCTCCTAGCTCTCTTGCCTTATTTCCTTTCCATCTTGTCTCTTGCACGCACAGGATCCCCAACTTTTTCTTTCCATCAAGTCTGCAATCTCTTTTTTTCTTCTACTCATCGTCCCAACATTTAGTAATCCTACTCTAAGGCTCACGTGGACTAGCTTCTTTAACCGAGCCAGTCCTCGACTCGGTAGCCCTCGCTCATTCTTCACAGAAGCCGGGCGAAGCTCTTGGGCGTCGCCTACGGAGTACGCCCTAGCATTTTCCGATGCTTCATTAAGACGACCCATCATACATAGTTTTGGCACAGCTTTTAAGACCGGATGCCCTTCCTGACATCAACCCTCCTCATTTCCCCGGGCTTGGGACCGGCACCAAGTTGGGTTGGATTGCCCCCCACAGTGGCTGAGTTGCTTATGATGTGATATGTATTTTAAATATTGTAACAACATTATTGTAAATAACGATACCAGATGTGATACATATCACTTTTTACAACAAATAACATACAAAAAAAAGTTGTAAACTTAATCAAACTATGAAAAATGTACTGATTATTAATATATAATTACTGCGTCAACTTATTGCATCAGCTATCAACTAAAGCAAGTCACCAACCTCGAAAATAGAAGAATCTCCACAGTGCTAACAATTGAATCAGTCAACTATAGATAATATGTATATATTATGATGCTATATATATTTTTAAAAAATCAGCAAGAATAGAAACGTTTTCGCTATGGTTGGGCATGTTAAACCTCTAGCGCGATAGCCTGAAGAAGGAAGGAAGGAAGCCAAATACTATTTTTTTTAACACAAATTCAAATTTAAATGTCGGGAAAGAATATGAAAGAAATATACTAGTGTTACGAAAATACAGGAAAATAAGCAAGATATCAACTTGAAATGCCGATATTTATGCAATTGGTGGTTTAATGCTAGGTAAGTTAAAATTTGGGTGATTTTATTCGTCATTAGATCTTACATCGGGGCTGAGTTTTTTCGAACGAAATAAATCACAGGCTCGGGAATCGGAATCATGGTAATGTTACGTCACAGTGACATGTTTCTATGTTACCATTGATGTTTTGCTACAAAATCACTCACATTATGTCGAGTGAGCGACAGCGAATGAAGACGGGTTAGAAGTCAGGTTAGATATTTTTTTATTATACGCGATGCACATCACCCTTAAGGGCTGATTTTCATGAAAGCTTGCGTTGCTTGCGATTTGGCTGAATAGCCAATTTAAATACGTAGAACACGTAATAGAGGGACTTAAAACACGTGTTTCACTTGGCTACTCATCCTAATCGCAAGCGTTCATGGAGCCTCTCCATTATATTCATTTCGGTTCCTCCTTGGAAAGCATTTTTTATGGAATGTAATCTGAACTTAATATGCTATCAAACCTTACTATAACTACTAATATGCTATCGAACCTAATATGTTATCAAACCGAATTAAGTTAAACACCAATTAACGAAAAAAATATATAAACGTAAAATTAAATTGAAAAGAATATCTTTAAACGATGTAACATAATTGCTAAAAATATTTTTTTCTGTCCCAAAAGTGCCTGCAAACAATCCTGCAGTTACTAGTAGCATTTAATTAAAACAAATTGTACTCATTATTGAAGGATGAAACGAACTTTTTCTGTGAAAGTTAAATTTTGTTTACCTGCAATGAATTTTGAATAATTGCCGTAATAAAAAGGCGGGAAAACACACTTCCATTGAGGCTTTAGAATAAAATATTAAATCAATGAACACGAACGCTGACTTTTTACATTAACACAAAATAATACGTTCTAAATGGGAAGACTGTTTAGAATGTGATTACATTACTGTTAATTATTAATTTAAATATTCCTTATTGTTATGTTTTAATACTTTTTTATTTTATATTTTTATAAAGAAACGAAATAAATTTATTAGTGATGAAAACACAACAATGGAAATCATAAAATTTAAATTCGAAAAATGCATTTTAACGAAAACATTGTTTACTACATCGATTCTTACGTGATTGAACGATTCTAAATAGCAGGAATTAAAATAAAGTAATGTGATTCGTTCAAATGAACTGAAGTGAGTATCATGGAAGTGTTCCGCGTCCATGAAAATCAGCCCTGTGACTGCTCCATTTCTGGTTTCAAATGGAACGTCCAAAATATAGTCTAAAGAGACACCCATCTCGGCTTGAGAAATCACGTTCCATCTTAGTTAAGAGCTTATGTGCCACAATAATCTACACAAATACCGTAAAATTCACAGCACTTGGCATCGTTCAAATAAAAAGCAATATCAAATGATGATTGGGTACAGTTACATGTTAACAAGAAGCTAACAACAACAAAAGCAACATACGGTACAACGTCAAGCAGTTAACTGAAATGATTGATCTTGCATGTTAGTTTGAGCGTGCTCTAATGCAGAACAATTTATCTTACCATCTGTTATAATTAATATGAAATAGCGTTATAATTTAGTAGTACCGTAATGTTGCTTGCAGTGTTATAGTTGAAATGATGTGAGCATTTGAGGAAGACTGAAGTACTCTATTTTGTAGCGTGACTACATAGCGGGTCTAGAAATTGTTAAACCAGAAGTGAGGATTGATATCCAGGGACATCATCCCGACAACTTGAGCTCCTTCAATAACTTCAATAATAAAGATCACAAATAAGGCGCAACGGTTATCGATTGTAGATCTTCCTTGCACTAAGGCAGTGATTCTCAACCTCTTTTTATTCACGGTACACTATCCTTTGTAGTGCATTCACGCGGCACACTAACGTACGAGTTTGTAACAATGCGGGAGACTTGGCCAATAATATTTATCTTTAAAAAACAATTTCATTTACACTATAAGTTAAGGTTTTATTCATTCTACATGTAAAATAATAGTATTAACCTAAACCGCCAATACCTCACAGCTTTAAAATAATTTCTCGGATTGCCACGATTATAAAATGTACACACGCACACCTGGAAACGTTCGCAAATTCTAGGATCCATCAGTTCCTTCTTCAAAGTAAATATTGAGTGAAATTATTCTGAATTACTTTTACCAGCAAGATCACAAAGTCTCAGAAGGTTTCCAACATACTGTGTCGCGCTACACCTGTTGAGAACCACTGCACTAAGGTGTAGACACCGATACATAGTTGGTAGAGACACTGTCACTCCATCAAATTTAAACAACAGCCTGTTTAAATAATCACTTATTCCTGAAAGGAAATTAAAATCGAAACAATGTAATAATTGTCTGCTTAAGTAGTAAACATCAATCCATGTTGCAGAGGATCAGTTGTAGCAACACTTTCAAGTAAATTAGTATTATATTTACATACTCAACTTCCACTGTGGAAGGAGAAAATTATTAATTGTAGCCATAGCTCAACTTGCTCCTGTCAGTCAACTAACCATATCCTTGTTCCTTACCATCCATATCTATATCAGATATACATACAATGTCTTACTGTCCAAGAAATCCTTAACGTTTTCATACAGATAGACATTAGAGGTTTTTCCACTTTCCATAGACTGCGTGCCTAATTCCTGACCAAGTGGAAAGCTGACGGAAATGCAAATAGGATTCACCGTGAGTAATATGATATTTATTTTCCATCAAACATCGTCAAGGTACTATTTTCGACACTTGAAGTAAATATTGAAGTATATGGGATACGACAGTATTTTGCGATTTTTGGAGAAGGGATAACAGGTGACCTTAATTATCTTTTGATCTTTTGATTTTTTATAAGTTCGTCGGACTGACCTATAATCGTTTCCGGAAAACATCGGGAACTTAGTGTTTTCGGCACGTATACACATAGAAGTCTGTAGAAGGGGACATTTCGTAGCGATTTCTCGACCAAGGGTAGGAGGTGACCTCAACTAGCATTTTATATGTTGTAGGGTTAATTAAGCGCACTCTAAAGAGCCAATAATAGTGTCCAGAAAACATCGGGAAATTAGTATTCTCGCCACTTACACTCATGAAGTCTTTTGCAGAGGATAATTTTACGAATTTCTGGACCAGAAGTAGGAGATGGCACAAACTATGTTTTGATATGTTGTAGAGTTAGTTAAGCTTCGTCGGACTGGCCTATAATCGTTTTCGAAAAATATCCACAACTTAGTGTTTTCAGCACTATGGGACACATTGTCGTGATTTCTAGACGAGGAATAGGAGGTGACCTCAAGTATATTTTGACATGTGGAAGAGCTAATTAGGCTTCATCTAGGGAGCCAATAATAGTTTCCGGAAACATGAACAACTTAGCGTTTTCGGCACAGACGCTTAGGGAAGTCTATGGGAGGGGTCAGTTTGTAGCGATTTCTGTAGCAGAAGTACGAGGCGAACTAAGCTATCTTCTGATATGCTCTAGAGCTAATTAAGCTTCGTCTAAAGAGACTACAACTATTTCCGAAAAATATCGGCAACAAAAATGTCGACACTTATGCGCATGGAAGTGTGTGGGAGGTGATAAGTTTCCTATGTTTCTCGTAAACTACACTGTAAAAAAAAAAACACTTTCTTACACTTTTAGGGCACTTTCAAAAGCAGGAATGTGTTTTAAAAGTATACCAATTGTGTAATAAAGTGTTATGAAGTGTTCGAATGTGTTCCATTATAAGTACTACATAAATCGAGCGCATTATTTGAACATAATAAGAGCACTATAATCCTAAGAACATTTTTTTAGCTCTTTCGAGCACGTTTTCAGCACTATTAAGGGAGCACATTTATCTCACATTCTGTACATTTTTTTACACTTTTATCCAAGCCCATTATATCCCTATAACAGCTCACATTAAATTCTTTGCCATTTTTATTTGTGCTTTCTCATTATTATTTTTTTTTTTAAAGAAAATGGAGAGGGCTCAAGTAATTTATAGTAGTGTGATTTTTGTGCTTATGAAACGTTTTTCTAAATGCACAAGCCTTGAAGAAGATTTTAATATGCATTATTTATCTCTTTATCAGGTAGGTTGAAGGTATAGCGATGAGATGTCAATTTAACATAAACTGACATTCTTAGAAAGTCACAAGTTTGCCAAGGTGCTTAATCAAAATTCTACTTCAACGTTAGAAGATATTCTCCTGTTTAATAATTTAGCTGTATACAAAAATGCATAGGTAAATAAATGAAACTATATATATTCTTCCAGTTTTTGAAAACCGTAGTTGCAGCGTAAGCTTGTCTCGTCCCGAAGGATGACGTCCCTGCATCAATTGAACCGAATTTTAAAGCTTTAGGTACCTAAGGTTAAGTCGGGACAGGGGAGGGGAAAGGATTCGGAAAGGATTCGGAAAGGTGTCGACCAGGGCCTTTGTTGAAGGCGTAATCTCGGCTTTTGTCTAATGTGACTTAGGAAAAACCTCAGTCAAGATGGTCAGCCGCTAGGATCTGACTAACGACCTTTAAAACAAATCAAAATTGCTGGCAGGATGACAAACCAGGTTTCTAAATTCCAATTTGAGGCTTATTGAAGTGATTCTGCCTGACTCCCAAATACTCGAGACCCCC
>JAGDQP010075115.1:0-10197 GCA_022664845.1 Lepisma saccharinum | reverse complement strand
CTGTTCACTTTCCTAGCAGGCAAGAAGTCGTATCAGCGACTTTTCACAAATTACTCTTTTACTTCATTTTCTTGTAAGTTATTTTCATCCGTATTTTTAGAAGAGAAGACTTGTTTCCTCACAGAAGAAATGTTTCATTTCGTTCTTTTCAATATTCTCTTTATTCCCATATTTAGTAGGTGAAAAGTAACATCCTCGGTTCCTTACAGGAATCAGTTTTTATTTAGTCATATTTTTCATGTTTATTTTTCTAACGCCTTAATAAGGGAAAAGACGGATTCTTTTTCATCTTTTGAATATAATTCTATTCGCATTTTTATTAGGGAAAAAGCAAAATCTTTCCGTTCGTATGGTTACACATATTTATAACGCCATTAACCTAAATACTTGTTTTTTTACAAACCGTGTATTTTTTCACACCCCAAACAAGAATTAAGTCTCAAATTTGTAGCGCCGATCGGGTAGCCGTGCTGTCTAAGGCTTTATGCCAACGACTCGAAGGTCCCGGGTTCGAGTCCCGGCAGCGGTATGGGTGTTTGTGGATTTTAACCGGCTGTAAAGGGCCAACGGGCTGAAGTCAAAAAGTTGCTATACTGGCTCATATAAAATGAAGGTTACCAAAGTTTCATCAAAATTCAAGTGTGAGAATCGAACTCAAGACCCTAAGTTAAACTAATTCACCATAACACTTTCCATTTGTAGGCAGTGACTTGCAGGTTTCTCCAGAACAATTTATTTCTTTCGTTGACCATAAAATACATGTTTGTTTGTCTTCATTTAAACATCTCACCCAAATTGCTTTAAGTGAAAGATGGGATCTTGTTTCTACAGTTCTTTCAAAGTATCGATTGTAATGCTGTTACAAATACAATAGACACTTTCAGCCTGTAGATTAAGAATTTTAATCTTCTCACTATTAGGACAAACAACGGCATTTAGAAACCTAAAGTTTTAAGAGCTATTTTTTCGTCGTCCTTAGATTGTTTCCTATAATTATTGCATTGTAGAGTAAACAATATTTTTTTGCCTATGCGCAGAAATATACTTTTCATAATCAGCTTCGATTAACATACAAGGTGTTGGAACCTGTGAAGTAATCAACAATCTTTCTCAAGAGTCTGAAATGCAATGTTTCTCTTACTAATGTGAACATTGTTTTATTCTACTTCAGTATCTTTTATTACAGAAAGGTTCATCTATATTTTATTATTTGAAAATCAATTTGAATTTAAAACATAAGAATATGAGTGTCATGTAGCTTTAAAATACATAAACATCAATGCCCCAGGCAGAATTCGAACTCACAACTTCATGAACTCCAGCCCAGCCTCTAGCCTACATGGCTACCGAGTTCGTCTCGCCATTCTAATAGCGGGAAGTTACATAAATTCCTTTATTTTTAAAAAAAGTTTTTATTTTAACATCATTCTTTCTCTTAGCACCCGTATCTTTAGTAGAGAAGAAGTAAGGTTGCTGTTTCTTTTTCTTTCATAGAAAAGCGGACGGCAGATAAAGATCTTTAAAGAATTATTATTTTCCTTAATGCTTATCCTATTCGCATTTTTAGAAGAGGAAAAGTGATACTCTTTCCATCCACTCATATTAATACAAATTAATTAAAATATATTACCATAAATATTTATGTTTTGCGACCAGATCCTTATTTCATCTTAGTCAGAAAAAAAAAAAAGAAATTAAAAAATGTTCTGAGATTCCAACTCAAGACCTTAAGTATCGCAGCTTAAAGTCATAGGCAGTAGACCCCACACTTACAATTTAAAAGTCCTGAAAATTTACCCCATGAATTACTCAACTGTCTATCTCAGCAGTCTAAAGCGCAGTATTTCTCTTATTATTGTCAACATTGATTTATTCTACTTCAATATATTTTATTCTAGATGGTTAAACTAGACTCTATTATTTGAAAAATGCAGTAATTTGAATTAAAATTAAAATAGAAAATATTGTGTTCGCCAGGATTTGAATTCACAAAACCAATTTTTATTTTTGGTTAAAAAAAAGACGTCCCACCGGGATTTGAACTCGCGACCTGATGCGTAAGAATCCAGCACGCTAATCATCAGACTACAGAGGCTGCTGTTTGTGGGGATGAGCAACACAATATTTATCAGGAACGGACTGGTTCACGAGGTCTCCTGTGTTGTAAGAAAAAAAAAAACAACAGATTTGCTGCTTATAATCGTGCTTCATTCAGTTCTGCATATATTGCTACAACAAGTAAGTAAGTGTTGAATGATTTTATTGAAGAGTATTGCCTATAAAGCACAGTTTGTTTCGATTAAAAGGCGAGGTGGATAACCGATAGGTGTAGCAATTTTTTCTCATAGCAACAAGGGGCAGGATGGAAGCCCGCGGAAAACGTGCATTTACTTTCTTGACAGATAGTACATGGATCTGATGGCGCATGAAATGGGAATTCATGCCCGAGCTGAGATGGGGCACCGGGTCATGGACCATGTCACTTGGTCTATACATGGGGCCCACCCTGACTGGATGGACCAATTTTGACCCACCAACCCGGAAGTCAGGGTAGAATTTGTGTTATTCCTTATTACATACTGTTGCGTTTGAAGAGGGTTTCTTTCAGAGGGTGATCGAGAAAGGGGTTTATCCCAGGAGCACGGAAAATGCGACGCCGAAAACTTCCTAGCAATAGGAATAAGACATGTAAATAATGTCATGTCCCTTGAAAGATCCAAAATACTATAAACATATGGACAGGGGTATGCAAATTACCACCGACTAAGGTAGTCATATGGTCTGAGGCATTAGTCTGTATGCGGTCATCTGGTTACCGTTTCTCAAAGTTAGTTGGTCATTTGGGTGAAGGCCCAGTCATTACGGCCAAAATTAGATCCTTGGGGTCAGCTTTCAGACCAGGTTATAGGGTCACCAATGTCCGGATCAGACCGGATCAACTCTGCCATTCCTTTTACGGACGCTCTTGTGAAATCCATCATGGAGGCTAAAGTCCCTGTTTAAATTGAAAGAGATATTCACCATTAGATCAGAAGATACATTTCCAGATTTTAGTAAGTCAAATAACGTTGAATACTGGTAAGGAACTGCAGGAAATTGTCTATCGACTTGTACATAGTAGTTAGTGTACCTGTTAATGAAGAACTCCACGGACTGTACGATTCAGCAGATGTTGTAAAAATAATAAAATCGCGACGACTAAGGTGGGCAGGCTATGTAGCTCGGATGGGGGAAAAACGAAGATTATATTCTATCCTGGTTGGAAGGCCGGATGGAAGGAGGCCATTGGGAAGACCGAGACGTCGTTGGGAGGACGATATTAGAAGAGATCTTCGAGAGGTAGGTGTTCATAATAAAAATTGGCTTGATATTGCCCAGGATAGAATCCAATGGCGAACGTTTGTTACTGCGGTGATGAACTTGCGAGTTCCATAAAGCCATAGAGTTAGTTAGTTTTATTTTTTACCCTATGGGGGTTGCTGAAGTCCTTCCAGTGTACAATTTTATAATTATATTTGACATGGACAGAGGCTAGTTAGTGATTCAATATGCGAACTTAATGCTGTGCCTGTTCCTATTGGTTGGAAGTAGATTATAAGGTCACTGATATAATAAATTTGTGTTTATTTCTTTTTCCGTTGCGCGAATTCATAAATTTCTTTTATTATTATCGATACCTATAATAATAGTTTAGTTTGGCAATCGCTTTTAATTATGCATATCTAGCTCGATTGGTAGATATCCTCATGTTTCATAAAAATCACTTTCATCCCATTTTATTCGAAACTATTTTCTTAATCCTTGTCTTGGCCTTTGTGCACCAAATTTCGAGATTTTCTATTTGAACGTGTGTACTATTACGTACCTAGAAAGTTAAATATGGCATCTGAAGAGTCGTAATTTTCAGGATGTAATTTCGAAGCAAATTATTGCAAACCACAAGCTCAAATCTGTACCTGAGAGCCAGAACCGTGTAAGCTACAAATCCTTGTTTTCGAGAACAAAGAGAAAAGCGACTTCCTTTCACATAGAAAGTAAACGGACAAACCACATAATAGATTATATTACTTAACATGTCTACAACAAGAATCACGCAACCATTATGTGAGTCCTTCCGAATACGGTACAAAACTGTATTAATCATGTTTTGGCCAAAATTGGACTTACATGGTTTTAGCTCTAAGGTACAGAAATAATTATATAAAAGTACATACTAATAATATAAAATAATTTTACCAAATAAACTTGAAAGAGTGAATTATTTCTCCGTGCAATTCTCAAAGTATTTGTGTGAACCGCTATTGAATTACAAACGTTCGAAAGTTGTTTGTTAAAAAAAAAGTCCAAATATACTCCGAACTCAGAGCCACCCAACATTGCTGTATAAAGGTTGTCCACAATACTTTGAAATGAATCTCTAGTGTGAAACCAATGAATACTTGAGAAGGACTGTGAGGAAGTGTTCAAGACAGAATATGGTCAGTTCTTTCGTGACAGCTTTCAGAAAATGGTGCATCGTTGGCAAAAAGTTTGTCAAAGAAGAGTGATTTTGTAGAAAGGTAGAAATAGCAAATAGAATAAAAAAATTTAAGTAATATTCTGATTTTCATTTTTTGAAAATACTTCAATATTTGCGTAAGATACAAAGTCGCAGTCATAAGTCATTGTTTCATATAATCGTTTGTAAACTATTGTTTTTTATGAGAAATATAAAACAATGTTTGTATTTTGAGAAATTTTACTTGTAAAATTCAATTGTTAAGTATACTATACATTGTGCCAATGTACAGGAAATTGCTAATTGTTTGTGATAGAAAAGTCTTTAAAGATATTTACTTTAGTTTGTTGACTGACAAGGCAAATATAGGAAAATGATTAGTTTTTTTAGGGACGCAAACACCCCACCCAAATTTAATAATTTGATTTTGTTAATTGACTTTAAATGCCACACCCATTTGAAACATTGTCTATTAATTTTGTCTTTATACGAGAATAAAATTCATAAAAAGTAATATACAATGCACGTCAATTAATCATAATTGCTTTAAAACAAAATTTGCACCTGTACTGTGAAACTTTAGTTCACGCCCATTACAGGACTTGTCACATTGAGAAATTCATCCAACATGGCGTCTGATTTAATTTCTTCTCTTAACCCTATTATATTAATATCCAATGTGTTTGGGTTGTTACCACTTTCTGAAGAGAAACATCATGGTCTGAAACAATTGAAAGTGTCTAAATGTAAAGTTAGATATTCTGTGATTATAATTGTGGTTAATCTACTAGTAAGCTTTCTAACAATTTCGCATGTTATTAAAAAATATTTGTAGATCATTTGTACATATTTTCTGTCGCATTGCTGGCTGAAGTAATCTGCATGATTGTATCAAATCTCCAAATTACTCTCTTCTCGTTAAATCACACAAACAAACTGGCTGATATTTTGAATCAACTGAATGAAGAGGATAAGTTGTTAAAATGGCCGGTACCATTCAACCCTTTGAAAAGGAAATGTTGGTTATTGACAATTAGTCTTTTCATACTTCTAACCACAAAGCAATTGAGTGAGTTATTTTCCGTAGCACTGCAGTCAGATAATGGTCTTCACCTCGTATTTCCAATATTTGTTTCTATCATTCCTTTTTTCAGTTTAATAGTTTTACTTCAGTTCTATACGTTTTGCTCTCATATTGAAACAAGACTTTCTCTGTGTCACAAAGCTCTTGACCAAATGTATAAAGACACAATGCATCCATTTGAAATCCAAATGCTTCGATCTAATATATTTTGCCAGAAGGTTTGTTGTGAGGACAACATGAAACACAAATATTCCGAATTCTTCGTTAAGCTTCGTAATGAGCACCCTGTGAGGGCCAGTATTGTTTACACAGTTCCAAGGGAAATAATAAAGGTATGTAAACCAATGCAGACAGAACGCGGTCAACAGGACTTCAATGCGGATTCTATTTCAACACTACGCATGGCCTGTGCGCTGCTCTTTGACAAAGTTTCCATTCTTAATAATACTTTCGGTTACTGTGCTCTTCTGGATATATCTATCAGTTTCATACAGATTGTGATGTATTTGTTCTACTTCGTAAGGAACTTTGTTTTCTATGAAGGTCAAGTGTTGGCGCTACTGTTTGTGTTGGGAGCAGTTGTTTATAATTGCATTAAGCTCTATGTATGGGCCAGTTCTAGTGCTAAAATTAGAGATGTGGTAAGTATTTCAAATATTTCTTTATGAATATTCATAGTTTAATTTCTAAAATATTAATTATAATTCTTAGTGTTAAGTTTCTATTGTTGCTATTATTATTACGATGCTAATATTTTACTCCCAAGATGAAGCGTGGATTTAATTGTCGAGATGTGGTAAATAGACGTCAACATGATTTCAGAGTTTTTTCTGACTATATAGGTGAGAATATACTAAAGTTTCCTACACCTACAATGGAAAATCTCCACTAAGAAAAGTAGACAAAAGGCAACAATCATTGCGGACTATTAGCACGGAAACGTTCTGGAGCAGATTTACCGCCATGAAATTTCATCCGTGTTTGTCAGCGACACATTTCGCATTGGCATTGAGTAGGACAAGTCATTAAAACATTGGGCACAGTCAACGGTGATGTACTATCTGTTAAGAAAGTAAATGCACGTTTTCCGCGGGCTTGCATCCTGCCCCTTGTTGCTATGAGAAAAAATTGCTACACCTATCGGTTATCCACCTCGCCTTTTAATCGAAACAAACTGTGCTTTATAGGCAATACTCTTCAATAAAATCATTCAACACTTACTTATTTGTTGTAGCAATATATGCAGAACTCAATAAAGCACGATTATAAGCAGCAAATCTGTTTTTTTTTCTTACAAGACATTAGTCCTCGTGAACCAGTCCGTTTCTGATAAATATTGTGTTGCTCATCCCCACAAATAGCAAGACTCTGTAGTCTGATGATTAGCGTGCTGGATTCTTACGCATGAGGTCGCGAGTTCAAATCCCGGTGGGGCGACTTATTTTAACCAAAAATAAAAATTGATTTCGTGAATTCAAATCCTGGCGAACACAATATTTTCTATTTTAATTTTAATTCCAATTGCTGCATTTTTCAAATAATAGAGCCTAGTTTAACCATCTAGAATAAAATATGTTGAAGTAGAATAAATCAATGTTGACAATAATAAGAGAAATACTGCACTTTAGACTGCTGAGATAGACAGTTGAGTAATTCATGGGGTAAATTTTCAGGACTTTTAAATTGTAAGTGTGGGGTCTACTGCCTATGACTTTAAGCTGCGATACTTAAGGTCTTGAGTTGGAATCTCAGAACATTTTTTAATTTCCTTTTTTTCTGACTAAGATATGAAATAAGGATTCTTTAAAGTAATAATTCTTTAAAGATTTTATCTGCCGTCCAAGTGTAAAAGGCCGTATCTGCACATTCGACCGAAATAGGGTTGTTTAATGAAAGGTAGACCCCTTGAAGTTAATGTCTGTTAAATTTGCAGACACGGCTTTTTGGTTTTGGACGTCAGTTTTCCTCTAAGAAATCGAAGGGTTTACTCCTCATTTACTGCAAATGCGAATAGAGGCCACTGAAAATAATAAGCGAAACCGCTTTTCTATTTTTAAAAAAGTACAAAAAAAACCAAAACAAATAAAAAAAACAGGGACATTACTTCTTCTCTACTAAAAATACGGGTGCTGAGAGCAAGAATGAAGTTAAAATAAAAACTATTTTTTCTTAATAAAACAATTTATGTGGTAACTTCCAGTAAATTAAAATGGCGATCTGAACTACCTCGGTAGCCGTGTGGGCTAAAGACTGGGCCACAGTTCATGAAGTTGTGGGTTCGAATCCTGCCTGGGGCATTGATGTTTGTGTATTTTAAAGCTACATGGCATTCATATCGTCCTGACGGGCCAAAGCCCATATTTACTAAAATGGCCCATATAAAATAAAGTTTACCAAATTTTTTAATAAAATGGGGAATAGAAAAATGGTAAATAAGTTGAAACAAAGCCTCCTTTCGGATGCAGGAACAATGATATATGCCTTTATCGAAATGCAAATAAAGATTTATGAAATTTAAATTATTTTTTTAATAGTTATATCTCATGTTCTATTCGTTTATCTTTAGGAATGGAAATTGTGCATCAGTTTGGAATTCAGACAAAAGATAGTTTGTTTTTAAGACAATAGAAGGAAAAATGACCTGAAATTTAAATGAATATTTATTACTGAATGAAGCAGAAGAAATTATCCACCGCTTATCTTGATTGAGGTTCTCCATAGTCACACCAAGAAAATGCAGGAATTGTATTAATACCTTTAGGTCCTAGTCGATTCCTTCCCTTTCTGCCCCCCACCCTATTTCGGCCTGAGACAAAATGCGTAAAGGTCATAAAATATTCGATTCAATCCAACAAATCAGCCACCGAGGATTATATAATAAATGCATATAGGTAAGAATAAAGCATAGTAGCGGTACTGCATATTATATTCAGTCGCCTCGTCTTCCAATTTGAACAAATTGTTGTCTGTAATCAGAAGTGGACTAAATCTTGAAGCACTCCTTTATTTGTTTTTGCAATACACGCAGAATTACGTAAAAACACCATGACAAGCAAAAAAAAATATTAGTTACGAAGCAACACTATGAAGAAAGGTTTCGTGTTAATCTGAGGAAGAATTTCCGGTGGCGTACTAGTTAGCATAGCATACAACCTCTCAAACGTGAGGTTATGTGTTCGAACCTAGCTAACAAAGTATGTGCTTTTAAATAAATTATAGATTTTGTTTTGCAAGGGGTGATTACACCAAATATTAATTTCTCTGGACGTTTAGAGTTTTGAGTATTTTGTCTTCTAAAATTATGCTTTCTATTCAGTGATATTTTGTCTGATCAATTTTCTATTTTATTTTCACCAACAAATGTTGTTCGATTGACTAAGAGAATTTTTAATTCATATTATTTCTCTCTAATTTCCGAAGTTACATTTTTTTACGGAAAACGAGCATAAAGAGACACTCAAACGAGTTACAGGCCTATACAAAATTATTATTTCATTTTCACTGTGTTTATTTCGATTTCGAGTAGGGGAGAAGTTATCTTTCATTTTCTCGTAGAAAAGAGATTTTATTTCACTTACTTTAGTTTTCATGCTGTTCACTTTCCTAGCAGGCAAGAAGTCGTATCAGCGACTTTTCACAAATTACTCTTTTACTTCATTTTCTTGTAAGTTATTTTCATCCGTATTTTTAGAAGAGAAGACTTGTTTCCTCACAGAAGAAATGTTTCATTTCGTTCTTTTCAATATTCTCTTTATTCCCATATTTAGTAGGTGAAAAGTAACATCCTCGGTTCCTTACAGGAATCAGTTTTTATTTAGTCATATTTTTCATGTTTATTTTTCTAACGCCTTAATAAGGGAAAAGACGGATTCTTTTTCATCTTTTGAATATAATTCTATTCGCATTTTTATTAGGGAAAAAGCAAAATCTTTCCGTTCGTATGGTTACACATATTTATAACGCCATTAACCTAAATACTTGTTTTTTTACAAACCGTGTATTTTTTCACACCCCAAACAAGAATTAAGTCTCAAATTTGTAGCGCCGATCGGGTAGCCGTGCTGTCTAAGGCTTTATGCCAACGACTCGAAGGTCCCGGGTTCGAGTCCCGGCAGCGGTATGGGTGTTTGTGGATTTTAACCGGCTGTAAAGGGCCAACGGGCTGAAGTCAAAAAGTTGCTATACTGGCTCATATAAAATGAAGGTTACCAAAGTTTCATCAAAATTCAAGTGTGAGAATCGAACTCAAGACCCTAAGTTAAACTAATTCACCATAACACTTTCCATTTGTAGGCAGTGACTTGCAGGTTTCTCCAGAACAATTTATTTCTTTCGTTGACCATAAAATACATGTTTGTTTGTCTTCATTTAAACATCTCACCCAAATTGCTTTAAGTGAAAGATGGGATCTTGTTTCTACAGTTCTTTCAAAGTATCGATTGTAATGCTGTTACAAATACAATAGACACTTTCAGCCTGTAGATTAAGAATTTTAATCTTCTCACTATTAGGACAAACAACGGCATTTAGAAACCTAAAGTTTTAAGAGCTATTTTTTCGTCGTCCTTAGATTGTTTCCTATAATTATTGCATTGTAGAGTAAACAATATTTTTT
>JAGDQP010075114.1:0-10198 GCA_022664845.1 Lepisma saccharinum | reverse complement strand
GAGACGAGCCGAATTTATTCTAACCTACTCGTAATGGTACACCTTCATACCAAATTTCGTTTCTCTAGCTTCAGTCGTTATAAAGTGGGGCTTAGGCGGGCATTTTGGATAAAAGATGGACACATTTTTAACGTTTTCTTATATTTTCGTGACATACTCGTGATGATACACTGTCATACCAAATTTCATTTCTCTATCTCGAACGATGTGAAAAAATGGTATTTCAGCTGCCATTTTGAATCAAAGATGGTGAATTTTTTAAAACGTTGTTATGTTTTCCTAAACTACTCTTGATAATACATCATTATGCCAAATTTCGTATCTCTGGCTCAAGCAGTTGAAAAATGGATTCATGACGCCCGCCATTTTGGATCCAAGATGGCGTCTTTAGAGATATTTTGTAATATTTTCATAATCTACTAATAATGTTGTACTGTCAAACTAAATTTCATTATTCTAGCGGCAGCCGTTTAGGCTGTGTATTCTTTAAAATTTTAGGGTTGGCGACCATTTTGAATAAAATGTGAAGACTTTTTCAATTTTTTAAACAGTTTCCTTAATTTGCTATCAATGATGTAGTTTCATACCAAATTTCACTGTTCTATCTTTAGTCGTTTAGGCTGTGTATTCTTTGAAATTTTAGGTCTGGCGGCCATTTTGAATCCAAGATGGCGACCTTTTCAAAATGTCGGAATTTTTCCTTTATCTACTTATCATCCTCTACCTTCATACCAAATTTCATGTTTCTAGCTTACTCCAAACACCCTAAACAATATGATGAGTGAGTCAGTTAGCCTAAAATGTGCAATTTCAGGGGTCCACAACTAGAACATAGTTTGAGATACGAATATGCAATTTTGTACATCTGCACATATTTACCATATCTCCTTAACGGAAAAAGCTCATATTCCTATCTTTAACATCTTTTTTCTTACGGGGCCCCCAAATCGTCGATTTTGCCATAAACTCTTGTTCCTGTATAACATGCTTCTGGCAGTGCTGACGTTTTCTGACGTGAAGAACTTGGCTCATGCACTGCCGTGCATGTTGATAGTACCTACAAATTGCTCTTTCTGATGGTAAAGGTCTTTTGGAAGCAACAACATTAACGCTTCCTCCATTTTGTTGGCGGGGATTTGTATTTGTGTCGTAATCGTAATCCTTTACTTTCGTTCAGACTGAGTTATGCTGAACTTTACCTCATGTTATCCACACAGTGCTTCATCTTCGTATGAAACTTCACATACATATCAGTACATACGAAATTATCATAGAAGACTATTACGTATTTACACATACGCGCAACGTACAAATTCGCTGCAAACTCTTTATTACTTGCCCAAACGCTCCACAAGGACGTGTAGTATGTTGAATGTTTAGAACCAATAGCTAATAAATATTATCTAGGAAGCTATAAGAAAGCATATTATCGTTATAGACTCGGCAGTGCAACTCAAGTCATTACATAAAAATAACATATAAATTAGCTATCTATTTTCTTATAGTTAATTTTACATGGTATAGCGAAGATAAATTAATCAAAATGACTACTACCATAGATCAGTGTTTCTTTCAGAAATTTTCTTTTGGGGGTGCAAAATCAAGTCGTGGGGGCTCACGAAAATTTTAAATAATGCATACCCCAGTAGTACATGCACGTTGGGCGCTTATGAGACCACATCGTTAATGCGGGCGGCAGAGCGGCCCCGCTTGAGCCCACGTCGAGCGATGTGGGTTCGAAATCGATTATCGGTGTCACTAATTTATCTATTTTCTAAAACTATAGTAAATATTGTGCAAAGAATAAAACGATTTTCTACAAAACTTTTTGTTCATAATGAATAAATTAATTAAAAAATAGAGCATTCGTCATGGAACCACATCGATCCATGTCAGTAACCGATATCTATATTAGTCAATGTCTGTCCATATGGGCAAACCGATGTTTATTCAAGCGATGGTATATCCCTCTGGTGACAATATATAAAACTGTTGTTCTCAACACGCGACCAAAGAAGTTGTTAATCGTTGAATCATGCAGAATAACTTCATTCCATTGGAAAGACATGAACAAATAAAGTGTTAAAGTTGATGGTGTTTTTCCCAAGAATCCTTTGATCACTGTAAGTACACAGACAAACCAACAAGATTTATAGTAATATTTATTATGCTGGTTATCGTACACCGCCAGAACCGGGAGGCATTTTACACTTTTGTTTCGTTTATACGGTAAAATAGCGTATTTTCTTGAGGCCATGTGGTTGTTAAGACAGGAGGATAAGCCAGTGTTATATGTATTTACATTTGTTTTATATAATTTCCTTCAATTGAAGCTGTTTCATTGTAATCATGGTACGTTAAACGTCTTGGCAAAAAATGTAAAAGTGGAAGAGACGTGAAATGATTACAACGGAGCGGAACTACAAATTTTAGCATGAACGCAACATCGAAAAATAATATTATTTTACAAATTAGCAGTGACGACAAATTTTATAATCCATTAGAACAACGAAGTGATGTAACTTTTGCTACAGAAAAATAGTGTTTTTTTACATAAGTAGTAACTTTGTTTGTTTTAATATATCTTGTTGGTTTGTCTATGTTGGTGATCCTATATAAAAAAGCGAATTCCTTTAAACAATAGTAAAAATCAGAATTACAATATGCTCATAATGGCAATGACCGATATTGAGCGATGTCGATACCCGATACTGAGCAATGTCGATGATCGATGTCCAACGATATCGTTGACCGATATTGGCCAAGATGTTTGCCATCCAATATGGGGTCCATGTCGTTAAATGATATCGGTCGATGTCGTAAAATCCAATATGCCCATATCGGTCGACATGGATGTGCTCCTTGGGTATTGACTCCTAAGTGCTAAATTATAGAACAACACTAACATTACTTAAGAAAATGTCATACTTCCTTAGTTATCCTCAAAATAACATGAACAATATTTATAGAATGTACTTTTATATGAGTATTTCAGTATACGTTTCAGTAATATAAGTGCTAACACTAATTCTTTCGGGGGTGCGGTTGAAACCTACAGGGGAGGGGCAAAGATCCTCCGTAAGTATGCCTGGAAGAAACAGTGCCATAGATCTAAAGAAAGGGAACTAAATACTGTACGTTTCACTTTAATTTTAGGACCAAGATGGCTACCCCTTACAGGAAGTTTATTGGAATTAAAATCACTTGTAAACAAATATGGCTACTTGCACTTAGCGTTTGACCATTTGGGAAAAAAATATGGTCCAGTCACTGGAATGAAGTTAGTGAATACGGAGGCTGTAATTATTACAGGAGCTAAGGCCGTGAAAGAAGTTCTGACGAGGGAAGACTTTGATGGACGTCCTTTTGGATTCTTCTTTGAATTTCGAACAGGCGGAAAACGAACAGGTTTGTTACATTCTTCTTCTTTTTCTACTACTACTATTGATGTTATTATTATTACTACTACCACTACAAGAACTACTATTACTAATAATTATTATAGAAAAGTGTGTAACAAGCGCTTGCAGTGCTAAGGCGGAAATAAACACAGTAGGTAAATAGGCTACACTTTGCTCTGATATGAATTTGTTACCATACTATAATGCCAATTGATGAACTACAGTATATTATATAATATTCGTACAGTACTAAATATATTTGTATATGTTACGTTTACAATGCCAGAACTACGTTTCTATACCTTTCTTCTGTTAAGTAAGATGTTCAATGATTGGTCGTTACTTTCAGTAATTCGTTTAAATCTTTGAGTTGCTGGTCGTAGAGAACATCCAATTGTATTGACGGTTTTTGCAGAAAAGTATTGAAATAACTCAAGCTCTTGAGATACTTGACTGCATTAGCAAAGCTAGAGGTACGTGTTGTGTGGCACTAAATAGTATAATGGACCAAGGGCACGTGTTTCAAAACAGAGAGGACCTTTAAAAGAATTTGTAAGGAAGGAAGTTTTTCTTTGAGTCGTTTGCTTTTATATTCAAAAAGAGAATTGTATTCCTGACTAACTACTAGGAAAATGGTAATTAATAAGATGTCCGTTAAGAGGATTATATAAAGGGTCATATAAAAAGTCTCCGCGTTTTTTTGGTACATTTTGGAACAAAAAATTTCTTTATTGAAAATCAATTTTAATAAAGTACATATTGACCATTATTATCTATGACCTTTTGCCATTTTTCGGGTAGCTTCATAATTCCATCGGTGTAGAACTTCTTTGGTTTTTCGTCGAAAAACTTGGCCAAGTGATTTTCAGCGGCGCTTCGGTCGGCCAATTTTTTACCATCAAGAGAGTTTTGCAGAGACCGAAACAAATGGTAGTCAGACGGTGCAAGGTCCGGGCTATACGGTGGATGCATCAAAACTTCCCAACCAAGTTCCGTCAATTTGTTCCGAGTCATCAAAGATGTGTGTGGCCGCGCATTGTCATGATGGAACACAACTCCCTTTCTGTTTGCCAATTCTGGTCGCTTTTTCTGGATTGCTTCATTCAAACGGTCGAGTTGTGCACAGTACGTCCATTATGAGCTGCTGCAACCTGACGAAACCATCAATTCGGTCCTGTACTGTGCACAACTCGACCGTTTGAACGAAGCAATCCAGAAAAAGCGACCAGAATTGGCAAACAGTAAGGGAGTTGTGTTCAGTGCGCGGCCACACACATCTTTGTCAATGTACGTTAAGTTAGATCGTAATAGTATGGATGCGAATTAGATTAAGAATTGGAACCATAGTTATCATCATTTTTAATAATATATTGACATAGCATTCTACTTATTAAACCACGACATCAGTACGCAGTTATTTGAAATGTCGCGCGTTTGATAAAATTAGTTAACTTCGTTGAATATCTTTACAACATGAACTGGACTACTTTTACCGATTTATATGAGAACATGGCAGGCGTACGCAAGATTTTCCAAAGGTAATTGACATTGATTCTGATATAGTAGATCAGAATCAATGTCAATTAAAGAGCCATGGTTAGCTGTCCGTCATGAGTGGGATGAAGAGTCATCAGAAACTTTACTTCACGGAATGCATGAACAAGTAAATGGAAAAGATGCGATTGTGAGTGCAAGATGTGGGGTCAATAGATATTTCAAATGAAGTTGATCTAGTCTCCTAAAGTCTGGACAGATGATAAATCTCTGAAATGAATATGAATATAAGAGCCGACAGAAGTATTTTCGGAACGGCAATGAGAATAAAATAAAACAGTGAAACACCTTCCTGGGCCATGCTTCGTTTCAAGAGGTATTTTGAAAAGGTGTTGGATCATTTGGGGTGAATGCATTAGTATTAAAATTATAAGGGATGTGGCTAAACTTTCCATTTGTCAACAGTATGTTGTGGGGCATAGTAACGGTTTATCGAGCATACGTACCATGTGCTGCAGGCTCGCGCGCTTACAGGAACTCCAAGATGCTATAAGGCACTTTTGGCCCCAAGAATCTTTCAAGTGCCGCAGTTGTCAAATCTTGGGCTAGGATACTTAACAAAATAATCAGTGAAATTAGGAACTGGAAATTTTATTAAGTTTTATTGGATTCAACATGTTGATTAACTTTCTTTGATGTCCTATATTTTTACTTCTGAACGTGCTGAATATGTATCAAGTTTTAGTAGAGGATGTACACAGTTCTGCATAATTTGTCGAAAATTTACTGAACTTCTTAAGAGGAAGTGAAATGTACATGAAGAAATTAACAGGCCAATGTTATGAAGATTCAGTGACATTACTACGACGTACAAGAAATTTCAGGCACAAATGAAGGAGAATAGTCCGCTAGCTGAGTACATTACCTCTTTTTTACATTCCCAAAATTTGATGCGAAAATGTGGTGATACATTCAAATCGTTCACCATTTTACCTTCATTAGAAGTCTTGAAATTCTTCTCTGCTTCTGTGGAATCTTCGCCAATGTATTTTAAGTTGTAGAGATTTCTATTCTCTTCTAACATCTGACACTAGAGAGTATATTCACTTACCGTACAAGCTGTATTCTATCACCATGAATGTATTGGAAGACGTTGATAAGAATACTGAAGTCAGCACCTAGTTGACTCCTTGTGAATCATGGAAAACTTAATGGTATAAATATTGGCGTATTGTGGGCTCAGATTCCTAAGCGGTTAGAAAGGACCAATGCTTCATTGTAGTCGTCACATAAAGAATTCCACTTTTTCGATGTATGAACTTTTGCAAAGGGATGTTGAAGTTCTTCAACCAACTTTCGTTGTTATTGATAATAAGGCTCAAGTCAATTGTGTCAATACTGCAAGGACGTTTCAAGCAAAATGAAACGAAATGACAAATTTGATTTCTTATACGACGAATTAAAACCTTGTTTGTTTGTTAACAACAGTTGTTGCTGCTCTGTAAAAAGACAGTATAAATAAATTTAGTTTTTTTCCGCAGCCACAAATACATACTTAAGAAGAAATCAGGGCTGGTACTTCAACGTTAGTCCGTACATACCAAGACGATGAGGATATCAAAACCTGAATTTAAAACTAGATAGAAAACTATAGTACACAGATTCAAAGCAGTTACGGGATTTGATCAATTTTCCGTAGCAAAATTACTCGTTCCGCCCCCAAAAAGAATAATCAAGAAAATTGAATCCATAATGTAATGATTATCTTACAATTAGTGTTTTCCTTTTCTTTCAGGTGTTGTTATGACGGACGGCACTTATTGGCAAGAACAAAGACGATTTTGTCTTAAAAATTTGCGTGATTTTGGCTTTGGCAAGACGAGAATGGAGGAACTAATCATACACGAAGCTGCTGCTGTTGTTAAGCGTCTCAGACAGGAAGCCTTGACAGTAGGGGATTCAGGTATCCATATGGAGTCGATATTTACTATACCCGTGTTGAGCAGCCTCTGGACAATGATCACTGGCGAAGGTTTAGACCATGACGATCCTCGGCTGTTAAAATTTATGTCCCTTCTGGATGATTTTTTCAATAATTTTGATATGTCAGGAAGCATTTTAAACTATGCACCGTTTCTAAGATTTATTGCTCCTGGATTGTCTGGATACAACTGCATAAGGGACTGCTCTGTTTCAATATGGAATTATCTTCAAGTAAGTGTCTTGTAAATATGTATCATTTTTAAATAAGCATTATTGCATGAAGAGAACAGCGAAAACGTAAAAACTCATTAAAATCAATCAATTAGCAAATCAAGCTATCTCTGCCTGTCTATTAACCTAAACTACTACATACTAATTTGAGGAATTATACAACTAATTGAGAGGTTAAATGTTAGGAAGACTTTTCCGGACAGTTAGGTTTTGTAAATGAACTCAAAATTTGTAAAATAACACTCATACGATCTCTGGTGACTACATACTGCAACCAAACTTTACAAATATTAAAATATATGAAGAATTAAAAAAAGAATTGAACGCAAAACACATTTAAGTTAACAAAGGTCCGTACTGCATGCAATTACTCAATTGAGAAGTTTGCTAATATAAAAGTTAATATCTCTAGGGTTTTTTAGGTTTCGTATAAAACAAGTGAGGCCCAGGGCATGTTGGACACCTTCGAATTTTTAAATGAGAACTTCTATATAATGAATAAAAATAACCTACAATTTGTTTCTGTTTTGGGATTATGGTATCAAGATTTCTTCTGAAGTACAAGGCTTCATCAGTATCTTTTTTGCCAGGCAGGTAATTTATTGTTGAGGGTCGTTGTCTTCTTTTACACCGAAATTTGTTTTCAGTGGTATAGATGATTATCTAGTGTATTTCAGTTTATGTATGTCTTATAGATACTGATAAAAGAGGGTAGCTGGAATATTCGTTTAGATGACTATTTGATTATTTTTATTGTCCGTTGATATACGATGTTATGGGTCATGAGTGACTCGTGGTCATGAGCACATTTGCTAGAAAGTTTTTCCTTGTTATTGTAAAGTAATTATGAATTAGAGGTAACCTTTTAGGTAGGTGTGGGATACCAATAATAAAACAGAACTGGGGTATATGTCAGAGTACATGTCAGGAGTCAGAGTAACATACAAGCACCTGACGTACTTTTCTCTAGACTAATTATTAAAACTTAAGACGATTGAAGTTATTGTGATGTTGGGTTTTGTTTTCACTAATGTATTACATGATAATATTTATTATAAGTAGTTCTATTTAAGAAGTATGCCATTATAAATATCTAATGTCCCCGAGGACACTTTTTAATATCCTATGAAAATAATTTGGTAAAATGTCCCCTTTATAGGAGGGGGCCGGAAGCGAGCCATTTTCTCATTTCAAACAGAATGTCCTAGTTTTGAACCCTACGCAAAAAATATAATTTATCTTAAACGTTTCTATATAAAATAATTTCCAAAGACAATTTGTTACTGTATTTTCAAAAATATCAACAACTTCCTGTAAGACAATCTACAACAACCTATCAGCAACATTTTTTTTAAAAAGAATTCATTTGTTCCATAAATCCAGAATTATATGCTATTGGAGTAAATAAATTTGTTTCTTGTTGGCAAAATGGATATATTCTGATAGTTATCACTGCGATTAAAATATTTTATTTGAAGATATACTGCTTCAAAGTTGATAGTTAAGGCTGCAATTATTTTTGCACCAACTCTATGTTATATATGATACGCTAACATGAAAAACAGATGAACTGTTCATCAAATTGTACGAAGAATTCCAGTGTTTAGTGAGGGATTCGAGCTTGGTCTGCGTGTATGAAATAAATATATTACAGTCTCAAACTGAAATTTGAAAGTTAATGAGATGGTAGAGCATTTTTTGACGTGCTATCATATCCTGTAACTTTCAATATCTCTCCTGTCTCTTTAGGCATTTCCTGATCTGCTATTCCCTTATCTGATGGTAATGAAATTTACTTACAAGTTTGGTTGAATTCTTAGATGATAATTGAACTTGATATTTATGGTAAACTTAGCTTTTATGTATGCTTAGTGTACATATAGGGCGTATCTTTTAACGGCACAAATTACAGAAATATCTGACAGCAAAGTTTCGGAAAGGAGAAAAGGAACAAAAATATTTTAGACTGAAAAGTGTGGGAAAGTTTTCACAATGCATGAAACTTTTAACTTATCTCTTTTGCTTCATAAATATGCGTTAGAAATAATGGATCAAATTTCGAAATTAGTAAAGGAAACTTCAAAAGAGTGACAATAGCCCAAAGTGTCAAGATACAGAGTATATATGCATATTCATTCTTTCTTATTCCTCGAAAACTTGTACTTAATCTCACGATAGTTTATATTGTTTCTGTAATTATTGTAACAATTTTTCATTTGTTTAATCTTCTGTTGTTGATGTTCTCTAGCACTCTGGTGAAATTCAAGTGGGAATGTGATTAACATTCAACGAATCAGACACAAGAATCCATGCAACATTACAATACTCAGTCTCCCCTCCTTCTGTTTCCATTCTCTCTCGTTTTTGTCGCACGAATTTGCAACGCTTGAGCTACGAGGTTGGTCAAATTTAGCGGGAGTTAAACGGGTTCTCAAGGACATTTTACATTTGATTAGGATTGTAGAGCATATTCAGTATAGTTTTATTTTTATTAGCTGCATTAAAATAGAACATGCTTCTGAATTAAATACATAGTTCTTAGATTGTTCATGTTCCTCTATTCGAGCATATATGCCTGACACCCCAGTTTCCTCCTTGAGTAAATGCAGATTTTTCTTTACCAACTGATAAAAATATGCAGCAAAATATTAACTTGTGTTTCTGTCTATAACACCTTTCCGTTCTCCTTTGTTATATTGATATTCCCATTCATAACTTAATCTCAAGGATGATAGTTTCAGAATAACTTCAAACTGGCTTCTTATAAAAGAAAACTTCTTAAATACTTTGATAATTATTTATTTCGATAGACGTACTTTCAGACTGATAGACCTCGTATATGTGAACTAATCGAATGCCGGCTAAATTAGATTCGTTTAGGTTAGGTAATGTGCTGAACCACAACATACGAGCAATCAGTGAATCTTCAGGCTGAGAAATAGTAGTTGGATAAATTCTTATGAATTACATGTAAATACTAAATACGCAAAAATGAACATATCAGAAATACACCCAATCTACTAAATAAGCAAAGAGTGTTCATTATATTGACCATAACATAACATGATTTCATCATAGTATTTGTTTCC
>JAGDQP010075113.1:0-10198 GCA_022664845.1 Lepisma saccharinum | reverse complement strand
TTTCCAACCAAGATGGAATATAATTTTCGTTTCTCTCCCATCCGAGCTACATGGCCTGCCCATCTTAGTCGTCGTGATTTAATTATTCTTACAACATCGGGTGAGTTGTACAGTCATTGAAGCTCTTCGTAATGCAGTCTCCTCCATTCTCCAGTTATCTGGTCCCGTTTCAGCCCGTATATCTTTCTCGGAACCTTATTTTCAAACACTCGTAATTTACGTTCATCTGCTAGGGTCGTACTCCAACTCTCGCAACCGTAAAATATTACCGACAGAGTAAACGTTCTGTATATTTTCAATTTCAACTTTCTTGATATTAATCGCGAAGTTGAGTTTCTGGACTGAATAGAAACATGCGTTGCTCGATACTAAACGACTTTTTATTTCTTCCTTGACCTCGCTTTTACTTGTTACGTATACTCCCAAGTATTTAAATTTGTTAACTTTCTCTATGTTCTCATCCTTAATTATTATGTACCTATTTCCGTTATTCCCTGTTTTCCATCTTGTTATCATGTATTTTGTTTTCTCTATGTTTACCTGTAGACCTATCTCATCGCACGCTTCTACTAAGACATCGCTGTTACTTTGTTGTGCTTCTATATCTTCCCCTATTAAATCTACATCATCCGCGTACACGAACAGTTGATTCGAGCCATTCAACGTTAGTTTCTTTTTGTTCTATTTTGTTTTTAAAATCGCATATTCTAGAGCAAAGTTAAACAGTAATGGTGACAAGGCATCAGCTTATCCGTTGCGAATCTTGAAACTATCTGACATATTTTTACCTACCCGTTAGTGAGACACATTTTCACAAGTTGAACAAGTTTCTTCGGAGTTCCAAGTTTACTGTATAACTTTTCCCTCTTAATAGAATCATAAGCTTTCTTAAGATCAATGAATAGCTGGTGAACCGTCCCATTGTATTCCCATTTCTTTTCCAAGATTTAAGGCGAAAATCTGGTTCGACGTGGGTCTATTTCTTCTACATCCACATTGGTGATCTCAAATTATTTCATCTACGTATACGGTTAGGCGAGTTAGCAGTATATTACTCAATAAATTGTAACACGTTGGGAGTGACGATATTCCGCGGTAATTATTACAGTCCAATTTATCATCTTTTTTATAAAACGGAACTATTATTTAGGTTTTCCATTCATTTGGAAGCTCGTCATTTCTCCATGTAGCGTTTATCAATTTATGCATTTCCTTGATTAGTGCCGTTCCTCCCGTTTTAATTAGTTCCGCTGCAATATTGTCTATTCCCGGTAATTTGAAAATTTTAAATTACTTCATCGACACTTGGACCTCGATCTCGCTAGGTTCGGGTATTTATCGATGGTTCTGCGGTATAGATTTCAAATTCCTCTGTTTGTTCTCCGTTGTGTACATTAAGAAGTTTGTCGAAATAACTTTTCCATACATCGATAACTTTAGTCGGATCCGCTTGAAGTTCTCCATATTCATTTCTAATCATCCCTAATCTCGGCTGATAACATTTTCTTAACGAGTTTACCCCTTTGTATAGATCTCATATGTTATTTATCTTCCCGTTCTCCTCTATCTCCTCATATATTCTGCGTCATATATTCTCGCTTTTGTTTCTGAATCCGCGTGTGGCATTGCGTTTCGCGTTACTGTAGTGGTTGGTATATGCTTCTCTTTTATTACTTAGCCATTGCTGCCTTGCTTGTTTTCGTTCCTTATGAAGTTTAAGCTATCTTCATCAAACCAGGGCTTGTTTTTTTGATGTTTCTTCTCACATATATATTTATTCGCTGCGCCTTTCACTGTATCACGAATTGCCTCCCACATCTTATATCAATTTCACTATTTATTTCATCTATATTATTACTCGACACTGCTAAGATTTCGCAACTATTTGAGATTTCAAGTTGGTAGTCTGGCTTTACGTTTCGCTTATCTAATCGTTCAACTTCGAATTTAAGTTGTTTTGGTCCTTTGCTTTCTCTGTTCGCGATGCATAACTTTCCCCTACTTTTGTGATCACTAACTGATGGTAGGTGTTACCTTCCGCTTCTCTGTAAGACCTAACATCTATTATATCGGTCTGTCTTCGTCTATCTACTAATACGTGATCGATCTGGTTGAGCGTTCTTGCATCCGGAGATACCCATGTGTATTTGTGTATGACTTTGTGCTGGAAGTATGTGCTTTTTAGTAATAGGTTTTTCGTGATCGCGTAAGTTATCTGTGTTTTTCAATTGTTGTTGGTGATTTCGTGAAGGCTGTATTTGCCTATAGTAAGTATATATTTTTCCTCCGTCCTTGCCTTAACGTTGAAATCACCCAACACAATTTTTGAATAATATTTCGGTAATCGGTCAAACAACTTTTCTAGCTCCTCGTAAAATGTATTTTTGTCGTTATCATTAGCAACCTCGGTCGTAGCGTAGATATTTATTAAAACAGTGTTGCGCTATCGGGTACGTATCGTAATGTACTATAATCTTTCGTTTACGAACTCTATATTCTGAACCGCCGGAAGGATATTGTTCTTATTCCGAAATTGTGAGACTGTGTTCCCCCGTAGTATAAAGTGTACTTGCCCCGTCTGATGGAACCTGACCTTCCCACCGGATTTGTTGTATCGCTAATATATGTCCAGCGTATTTCTCGGTCTCTCTTACTGCCAACTGAAGAGCTTCCGTTTTGTATAACGATCGTACGTAAGTAATTTTTTCTTTATTCTGTTCTTGGAGCCCCGTGAAGCAGTCCCCGCCCGGAGATCCGAATGAGGGACTAGTTTATCTTCGGAATATTTTACCCCAGGAGAATCCATGAACCATATGTTACTATTTCTTGACATTATTTAGCGGTGTAGAGTTGTCTGCTCTATGACCTTGCAGTAAAGGCAGACATTCAAGATGTCGTCCTCAGTCCATCTCTGAGCCTTGCTGATGTCATTCATCTTCAGTCTCAGGGTGGTAATTGTGATGCTGCTTCCCCGCACCATGTTTTTTTGGGTTATCTTCCCCCAAACTTTGTAGATCCCTCTACTATCTGCTAGGCAGCAGTACTGGTTCTGGTCCGCCTCGGAATATTTCCAAGTTAGAACACTGGTATTATTAATACAGTGGGGTGAAGAATATGTCGAGAACTATAGACACATGAACATATTTCCAATCATTTAAGGATTGTTTATTATTTATTCTAAATCTTATTGAACGAGGATTACATATTAATAAGGAATATAAAGCGGACTCGTATTGCATTTAGCACATTGAACCACGTAAGAGTTTCATATGACTTTATAGAAATAAGTAATGAATATGAACTTTCATTGTGTCTAGAAGTAATGCATTTTCTAAAATATTTCGATTCGGTGTCTTTGATGGCAGTATCTACTTAAATCACTTGAATATCAATGAGTGTAAATTGCATATATTATATTACTAAAAAGCATGCACTTGAATGCCATATCTTTCGTTAGACTACATTAACAGAGTGAAAAATTCAAGGTTGGGGAAGGGATAAAGCATGATACATAATCTATCCAAAACTATTATGCTACACTGGAGAAATTTCAGTAGGGACAAAGTGGGAATAAACATGAATGATCAATACCGGTTTCAGTAATAGCGGACAGGGTAATAATTAGATGGGAGGAAAAAGTGTTTGAGAACGACGGAGTGAGACTTCTGTTGCTTTATAGTATTGTATCTATACATTTATTTTATTAAATATGCGCCCAATATGTAAAATAATAATTCGCATTCTAAGAATGAAATGTATTGTATGAATAATGAATACGACTTCAGGTACGTACTGTATTGTGTTATATTTTAAAATACTCCCTCAACTAAGCAAAAGCTGAAAGTTTGTTAAATTCAAACTTCATCCATAAATAGCTGGAGACGAAGGTCATACCGCTGTTATAATTTGTTCAGTATCTCATTAGGGAAAGCCAGGATGTCATAATTGGACAACAACAGCTCATATAAAAGAGCACCCATCACTCTCTCGTCACGATCGGAGCATCACCACTAGTTTTCATCTTTACTCTACTACGTAATCTTCTTTAGGCCAGGTCTCGGTGCCCATAAAAGGTGAAGGAAACCAATATCAGTAAGTCTGCTTCAGAACTTTGAATATTGCAAATCAAACCTCAAAGTAATTTCTAACACTCAAAATTTGGAACATCAATTGGAATATCCCGTTGTAATATTTAACGCATTAGAATACCTTAGTCCAACCTAAAAACGTTAGATGGACCCACTGTCAAATGAGAGAGGAAAATTGGTTTTGGTTTTCTAGTTTTGAGTGAACACAACTGTTGGTCTTTTTTACTGTTGGTACATATTTTATCTGTATCTTTTTTGTCTTCCTAGTTTTTTGTTTATTTAGAAACGGCTTTACTTAAACTAACAATCTCCATCTAATTCACCTCCTTTTCTTGAAAACAACAAATCATATTCCGTCCCGTTTCTCCGCAACCTCAATCTCATTCTTGGTTATGCCACCAGGAACCGTTATTTTAACGTTACCCTAGTGGCCAACACCTCCTTCAATTTCCTTCAGGTTTAAACATCCATTTCCCACTCCCTTTTGTTTCTTCGCTATACCGAAAATGCCTAATACCTTCTGCTACTTGAAAATCCTCAGGACAAAACCTATTTTTCTTTGTTTCTCGAATCACATTTTCTAACCCCATCCACTTTCCTTTTATTTGCAACCTTCTGGCTCCTTCTACCACAGAAGTTTAGAATATCCACCTAAAAACATACTACACCCACCTAACCATTTCTCATTCAACTTTGGTTTTCTAAAAATATGATCTTATTTTCTTTTGGTTATTTTTTTAAATCATCCTGCAACAAAATACGCAGTAAGTAGCTGGTAATATACTTAGAATTTAAGTTTTAAATTTTCTATGTAGCTACTCAAAAGGCTCCACATATGCCAATAGCATAAGGCGGTAGCTCTGTTGATTCTGACACCAAACGTGTTCTTGTAATTGTTTGTGGAATACGAAGAAATGCCCGTAAAACCCAAAGGTAGTGGCTAGGCAACAGTCTCAAACACCTGCCTTACGTGTTTCTATTTCCTCTCCTTAGATTATTCACGTATATTTCATTGACCAGACAAAGAATAACGATCTAATAAATATTTATTTCACTAACAGCATGAAAACATCGTTAGTATATATCGCTTGAAATAGTGGAGATTGCTATGTTTGAGTTATTTTTGAGTCACCATGCGCATTTCTTGTTAAAATTTATCTAAGTTAAGTTTTTTATTTTTAAGGTAACGACCTACCATACTAAATCGGTGACCTTTATCACATCTGACAGCTGTATTCAGAGCGTGCAAGCACATGAAAATATAATCTATTCCTACGGTTGTCCATCTTTTTTCTATTAATTCATAGTAGAAATAGTTGCGATATGCATCCCCATTGTTAGCTTATGGAAGATGTTGTAGACACAACTGGTATTAGTATAGGTGCGATAGTTGAAAGACGGCAGGGAGAATTAACCATGCATCATCGAAGATCACGGAGTAGACAAAAGATGTGTGACGTGAGATGGTAACAGAATGTGTCGGTGTTGTATGATCTTAAGAAAAGAGAAGAGGGTTTGATGGACTAGAACGAAAACAGTTTTAATGAAGGCTATTGTGATGTAGAACGACCGCTGGAGGTCTCGGAAGTTTCTCACGGTGATGTGGAGGAGTGAAGGTGGGAAAAAGCTGGAAGGTTAAGTGAATAGAAGCTAAATATGTGTAAAAATGTGTCAAGTGGTGTTTGAAAGAGGCCAGAGGATGCAAGTTGACCCGGCCGAAGATAAATCTCGGATATGAACAAAGACATTTACTGAGAACAGACAGATGAAGATGACAAGTGTTCTTGAAATCAGAGTTACGAGATGAGAAAGGGACGCAAGGAACCGTCAGGCAAAAATAAATCTCTGATATCATGAAAAGACAGTCGGCGCGGAAGGCAAACTCCTCAAAGGGGTTCGAAATAATCGCTATGAGAAGCAATGTTTTTAAGAAGGTATGTAAAGGTCCGGCAGCTGCTATGATAATAATGTGAGTGTACCGAACCATGAAAGAGATTCGAAAAGACAAAATTAAGGAAGGAGAAGAGCGAGAGACGTAGAGAAAGAGAGAAAGAGGAGATGTACTGTGGTATTCGGTGGAGAAGACCAATCAGGCAAGCGTCCAGCGAGAGTGGGGAGGGTAACGGCAGAGGAATCAATAAAGAGGATGAGGAGGTCATTGCACCTGTATCACTTTCGAACTAATTGTTTAATAGAAAACAACTTGTGTTTAACCAGCGAGGATTCTGTGAGCGAGTGAGTGTACCAGTAATTGAACGTAAAGGTACGTAAGACTCGTAATTACGCTCAATGTAAAAGAAATGAAGTAGAAAGAACTACTTGACCACTTTCCACAAACGTTTAGATGACTTGCCCAAAGCAAAATAAGGTGATTCCGAAATATAAAATAATATATACAAAATGTTTAGCGGTCGTGGTCTAGTGGCATAGGTCAAAGTATAAGTTCCGAAACATCGTTAAAACGAATGAACCGATGGTCAGCAAACGGTGAGGTGACCGTCCGTAGCCTTACAAAAAAGAAAAAAGTGAGATAAAATAAGCATCTCACGCCATTTGGTAGCAACGGTCAAATAAATGGTCCACAATATCCGCAAATCGATCTGAGCAATGGTTCAAAAATGTTTAGGTCACCTTTTCAAAGCAAGGTTAAATAAGATGATACAAAATGTTTAGAGCTCATGGTCTACTGGCATACGTCAAAGTAAAATTTCCGGAACATCTGTAAAACGAGCAGACCGAATGTCAACAATCAGGCTGGTGACCACTGTTATAAAATAGTGTGATAGAAAATAAGCATCTCGCCTGGTCTAGTGACAAAGGTCAAAATAAATGTTTTATAATATCTGCAAAACGATGTGACCGATGTTCCACAACCATATATATTACCTGCCCAAAGCATAAAATAAGGTGAGTCCGAAACAAAACAAGGCGATACAAAATGTTTAACGCCCGTGGTCCAGTGGCATTGGTCAAAGTGAAAGTTCGGGAACATCTTTAAAACGATTGGACCAAAGGTCAGCAACCTAAGCCAATATCGCAGAGCCACGGCCGCTTGGCACACCGTCCTTTCATTGATATTTTAATGCCTTTCCGCTGAAATTATTTCTAGTACATTCCTATACAGATTCAAAAGTTACTTATGCAGTGGTATACGCCTAATGTAGGGGCGAACACACTTCCGCTGAGTCAGCTCTTCATTATACAGGCGTTATTTGAGTATTGTTACTGAGGAGTGCTAAAATAAATACAAGACATTTCCCACTCAGCCCTCGTGGCCCAGGCGATAACGTTGCGGACTTCGGATCAGTAATGGGCCAAGGCGACCACCACTGTGATTTTAAGAGTTTCACAGAATGAATGCCGGGATGGCGCCTCAAAGCTCTGCAAGATATCTAACCCATCTCGGCCTGAGCCAAATATGACAAAAGGTCATAAGTAAAAAAGGACACTTCTTTCGCGGGAGGGATTGAATGTCTTATAAAGAAATTGCTGGCACACAAATCGAAAAGTATACATCAAAATATTTTAAAAAGATAATTAAAAATTCAATTGAGAGATGTTAATATGGTTAATGCACTTGCTTAGTTCTTTATATACACCTCGTTTGCGGCTAGAAGTTACTCAATATAATCAGACTGCACCTAGGATAAAAATATTTTAGCCCTAAGATAACTATAGCGAATCCTCATACTGCACAACGTTTCGTTTTCGCCCCCTAATTTTTTTGAGTTTGGACTCTGAAGAGTACATGGAACCAATTCCTCCGTGATGGAACGGTCAGTTGTTTCCTTTTTTCGTCCCTCTTTCCCTTCACTGGTTGAGTGAAAAATTGCTACCATATGTTTCTCGTCGTAGATTTTTTGAAACTGGAGAAGAGCCGAAATTCACAAAAGGTGACAACAGAATGTTTCCTCTAGCTACGAACCTCACCCAACCCTCCCTATCTCCAACTATATACTTGGCAGCAAGATGTGAACTAAACGAAGATGAAACACGGCTAGAGTGTATCGAAACATTTCCACCCGTAGGACGAAGTATCGGCTCGGTGCGTCAGTTGCTGCTTCGCATGACACACAAAGATTCGGAACACATGGCTTATCGTGCTTCGAAGCAGTCGATTAGTTACGTGATTGGAAACAGTGCAGCAGTAGCCAACTAACAGGCACTCCAACAGCACCAGTACTTCATGTTAACCATGGATCTACAACGGGAAGATAAATATGTATATATTATTTATGATGTGGAGAATCTATTCCTTGCTCCAGAGGCGAAGGGGGATCGCAGACACGAAGTCAATCGCGTGTGGAGATCCCACCGATGTAAAGAATGTAAAGATAAAGGTACTGGTGTCTCATTCATGGTCTGCGGGGATCCAAAAAATGAGGATATACGCGATTATAGTTTTAAGACCATGACTGAGTTTATAGGGCATGTACTGGAAGAACTGGGACAGTTTCAACGGACTGTATGCCTAGCCCACAATGCGTCCCGTTACGACAGCATACAGCGGTACCAACAGCTATAGAGAAGCAAGGACTGGGGAAAGATGTCCGTATGATTGCCCAGTGTTACAACATTATTGAAATTATGTTGCGTAAACGTGTTGTCTTTCGGGATACCTATGCCTACATGGGTGTTAAACTAGCGAGTCTCCCGTAAACCTAAGGATTATATACCAATCTCCCAAAAGGTGAAGTCACGTATCTTTTCAACACGGTGGAAAATCAGAACTATAAGGGACCAACCCCGCCCTTCGAAACGTTTGACGCGGAGGGTCGTAGCAAAGAGGAGTACGAAGCGTTAAAGGAATGGCATCAAGAGTATAGTTAGGACAAAGACTACACCTTCGATATGCAGAAGGAACTACTGGCTTACTTTAAGTACAACGTTGCCATACTCAGCGCTGCAGTAATTATATTGTCGAACATAATCGAGAAGAGAACGAACAGAATTCAAAGCTTTCTAGCAGCAGCGACAATAGCCAGCCTGGCTATGCGCGTATTTCGCAGTCTGTTCTTGCCGAAAGACACAATACCCGTAATCCCTCCACTAGGCTACCAAAATCGAGACCACCAGAGTAAGAAAGCCCTTCAGTGAATAACGAACATATCCCGGGTGCCTAAACGCGATATTATACACACAGCAAATGGAGGAGAGGTCCAAACCGGCCCGTATAAATTAGATGGGTATTCAGAAGAAGCATTGCAGACGTATGCTTATGAATTCCTTGGGTGCATCAGGCGTGAACCCTTCCGAAATAGGGAAAGTCTAGAACAACGTTTTCGTCGATTGAACACGAAAAAACAGTACCTTCAACGAATAGAGTTCAAGGTGAGTCACATATGGGAATGCGCCTGGGACGAGTGCGTTAAGCAAGATAGAGCCAACGCGGGCTTAATTCGAACCGAGTGCGCCGATCTGGAGGCAGGCCTTGTACCCAAACACGCGTTCAAGGGTGGCAGAAGAAAAGTATTTCGGTCCCCGTACACATGTATCGATTCGGATCGGCTACGGTACCTACATGTAACATCCCTGTACCCATAGATTATTGCTCGCAAACCCCTGGAAGTGGGTCTACCATAGATGTATAGGAAAGATTTCCCTGAGTGGAAGGATTGAGATGGACTATGTGATTGTACCGTGAAACCCCCGACAACCCTCGCTATCCTTGTACTTCCCTATACGTGAAAAGGCACACTGATGTTTGAACTATGTCGCACGTGTATTTAAGAACACAACAACGGGGAATATGGGCACAACAAGGACCAACGGTGCTATCGCGGGACGTTCTGCGCCCCCGAGTTAAAAACGGCCATATCTTGTGGATATAAACTCGAAAAGATCCACGAGATATGGCAATACGAGATGCATTGACAGTTTGACTATATGAACAGGTTCCTCATGATGAAGCAGGAAACAAGTGGCTTCCCTCAGAGTGCGTTACAGAAGAAGCAAAACGGAAATATATACGCCAGTACGAAGAAAAGAAAGAGAATCGTATGAAGTACGAGAACACCGAGTTCAATCCCGGTCTCACGTGGATATCCAAGATCTTTCTAAGATCACTTTTCGGCAAATTGTGGCAGCGAACCGATCTGTTAGACGAAAAT
>JAGDQP010075111.1:0-10198 GCA_022664845.1 Lepisma saccharinum | reverse complement strand
AGTAAAGCGTACAAACATAATTAAAATACGCGAGTGCAATGCAATTGAAAGATATTGGTTTAACAAATGCAGGTAACGAAAAAATAATTATAAAACGTCTAAATGGTATCAATAATACGTTTTCTTTTCACGATTACATATCGAACTCTCTTGATATTTTAATAATTATTCATTCCCTTAAAGATTTCAATGTTTTCTATACGAAAGACAACTGAAGTAATTAATTGGATCCTTTTACGTTAAAGTTTAACGTGGGTCATTTAATAGTCAGTCTACTGCACTTCCAACACTTAATTCTCAATTTGAATTAAAACGAATACAATTTCCAAATAAGTTTTGAATTAAATACCAAATTTTTCTTTGTTGCCAATTTGTTATTCTCACCAAACTTTTTCCTTAATTTTGAATTTTTTAAATTCATTTATGGTCTTTAGGTATCTGCAAGGAGTTGGCCAGGGCCTAATTTGAAGGTCAGTTGTGTGATGTGCTTAAGGAAAATTCCGGGAAAAGACTGGGTCTGAATGGTCGGCCACTGGTATCGAACTGAGAACCTCCCGAATGCCAATATAACTATACCAACTAAGAAGATACGACCGCTTGGTAAAACATTAATCAAAGTCAGTGATTCTTAATATTTTTTATTTATCGACATCCCAGAGAGAGAAACAGAGAGACGATCGACTAATAACTTACGCATCGCACCACTCCTCTGATCAATCATCGCGGTGCCCCGGTTAAGAAACACTTTGTTTAGCTGTTTCTTTGATATGACAACTACGTTCTTGCATTGTTATTACGAAGGTTGAACATCATACTTTGAAGTTAGATAGTACCTTTTATTTATTACAATAAAAAAGAAGTACATTTATTGATTCGAAACACCACATTACGTATTTATTTAATGCAAAGTAAAAAAAAAATATATGAATATATTATAAAAATTGAAAACACAAGGCAATTAGGATACAAATAATCTGAATACATTTCACTTTTTTATTATATCTAGAACTAGACACATTACGTTAATTCTTTGCACTTTTGTATTTGAACCTTTTGTACCTCGAACATTTTAATCACAGTTTGTTATACTTGCTGAACGAATTCAAAAATAATGAACTGTATAGTTCTATTCCGTTCTTAGTTCTAATTGATTAGGTTCCACTTGAGATTTTTAAAAGGATATCCTTCTCTTCTTCTTATGATTGTGTTTTGTTCTTTACATTCACCTGTTCATCTTCATCATCTGATTCGTGCTCATCTTCTATACAATTTTCTTGGTCAGACGTTACTTCAGGATATTTGCCCTTTGGATATTTACGAAACTTTTTCTTCTCTTCCTCAGATATATCATTAGTTGGTAAAAGATCACTCCATGAGACTTTGGAAGTATCTTTGAATAAACTTGACTTTCTAGAGTCAATGACTAAAATGCTACTCTGTCTACTTTCACCTGCGTCTGCAATGTTTCTCCTCAACGGTGTCCATGATTCTACTTCGGATGAATTTTGTTTGAACACTTCTTGACAACTTGAAGACTCATCCACTGTATTTAGCGTCTTTCTCGAACTATTATTCTGAGAACTCGATGCTTCTTTTGTATTTTTCGTCATTTCCTGTCTCATCGTTTTCAAATTTCCTGTTTTGATAGTTCGTTGATCTTTTGAATTAATTTCTTTATCTGGATCAGTCTCTTCATAATTTGGAGCACATAATTCCTGTTGTGATTCCGCGTGTATTTTTTGTGATTTTTGTTTGACAGTTTGGTGTGGACACTTTGACTGTACTTCTATATTAGAACTGTTCCCATATTTATCTCGCTGTTCCTTCTCTTGTTGACATTTTGGACATTCTATCACTCCAATTTCCTTGCTTTGGCTATCACTTCTTAGAGAAGTGTTATCATTATCTTTAATTATGTTTTCTTCCTTCATTTTGTTCAGTTGTTGACCACTTGATTGTGTATCCATCGTTGTTTCCAATTTTAATCGTTCATTTCTTGTTTGGTGAATAACATTTTTCAATCGCTTTGATTTGTCCTTGCTCTTCAAGTGTATCTTGTGATCCCCTTTCCTCTCGTGTTTTCTATCTATCAAACGTCTATCTACACTGTCAGTTTCACTATCTTCATTCAAAACCGTGAACTTCGTGACTGGTGGGTCTGTGATCATACATGAATCACTGTCACTGCTTGAACTCGATAGTTCATCATCTGAGAGTGATAAGGAGTCGTTTGTGTTTGATGATCTTAATTTTACTTGTCCTTCTTCGCGTTTTTGTTCACGAACCTTTCGTTGCCACCACTCAGTAAAGTTGATTTCTTTAAGTAGTTCAGAGCTTGAAGTCTCTTTTAGTAGTCCTTGGGTCTTTCCGCTTTTCTTCTCTAACAAACGTTTTTCTATTTCGGAGTATTCGTCATGCACATGGAACACAATCGCTTTTACTTTTCGTTTCCCTCTTGAATCGACTTCTTCAATCCATCTACAGGATAGCTCCGGTTGATATGTCTTCACTGGCTCTCTACTTAAAATAGACTTGCCTTTGGAAATATTTGATAAGACACTATCCGGTGCTTTATATTCCTTTTCTTCTACTTTTTCGGTTCTTTTTGGAATATGTTTTTCATCTTGCTTCTTGTCGGATCTTTTCAGTGTTTTCTCATTCTGTCAAGAACAAAATATAATGTAGCAATCTAACTATAGAAAAGAAAATACAAGAGAAAAAAATACATAATGATCTTGTGGATGGACTTGAGATGCTTCCCCGAATCGTTCAATGAGTAACAGTAGGTTAGGTTAGGATAAATTAGAGTAGTCCTAAAGTTAGCTAAATACAAATTAGTTACTTTAAGATGTCGTTAATAGTAGATTAAGTTTAGGTTAAATTCAATTAGGTCAGGTTATAGCATTCGGGGCAGTATCTAAACTCCATTCGAACTTTAATGTAAATCCAGAAGCGTTTACTTTATAAATGTCAGTTTGTTGTTCACAATGGGCTCCCCGTTCGTTTTATTGTATTCCCTAGAACTGTAAACAAATCATATAGATTCTATCATGTAGATGCAACTGAGAATATTGAAAAAAATAAATAAATAAAAACCTGAGTGAGTGATCATGCAAACTCCTGCATGATCAGAGTTGAAACAGTGAAAATATAAGCTGATATGTACTCTATCAAACGATCGACTGCTTGAAGTGATTTAAGTAATGACGCTTCAAAGAGCAGTAAACATAAGGTGGTATATCTAAAACACAAAATACAGTAGAAACTCAATTGAACGCGATTGTGTCGGGGGACATGATTTACTTTTCGTTATAGCTTAACCGCGGGAAATCGAAAAATGACTTATAGGGACAATTATACAGTGTTATGTTATGTTATACAGTGATTCACAACGATCACATTTCAAGCCTCGCTATTACTCCTATATTGTCACGACTTCAATGCAGAAGAGTTTGCAGATCTCCCTCTTCCGTGCTACTAGAAAACGACAGTAAACACGTCTCATATGGCCAATGGTAACGTTCTTTCAGCCGTTTCTCTGTTCATGATATTTTAGACATACTTTGTACCACGTTCAATCTGAATCCGTCGGATCGCGTTAAATCTGGGTTCTACTGTATATGTATTGAAGCACCCTTCCTATATGATGCTTTGTAATAGCATAGACTTGAATCATAAAGAGTTAAGGATAATATTTCCTTTTTCAAATAATTACTGCTAGACGTTTTGTGACTAAGTCGAAGTTGAGAGTATGTCCTGAACGATTTGGAGGGATTACATCCCCACTTGGGAGGTGTTGCAGAATCCCTGTTCACAACGAACTATCTGATGATCCATGGAAAACATCAGTTCGCTTTGATCACAACTGAAACACTTCTGGTTCACATTCTTAAAAATAGAAGATAATTATTTGTAATTACTATCATATCATAATACAGAAAAAAATTAATAATTATAGTCCTATCTAAACCTTGGTGTTACTAAAGTGTATCCAACTCACAAGAAATGTTCAGATATTTGTTTGTGTGCTCTGATATTGTAGTTTTTTTTCTTTCTAACTCTAATTAGTTTAATTCATATCAAAATGAATTACTCCTACCTATTTCCCAGGAGGAGAAGGGGGGAAATTATTAACTTCCAGAAAATTTTCGCAACTTTGTAGCCTTTTTCAGTTTTTGCCCAAGTTTAGAAGCTGTAAACTCCAATTATCTAAATTACTTGTGAAAGTAGTAATAGTTTGGAAAAACTGTAAATAATGCTGTCAACCTAACCCGAAAGCAAAATCGTCTTTACTCACAGGGACTTTCTTAAGATAAGTAAGCTATTTCTTGCTATACATATATGACATTAGTTTAACATAAATATAGGGCCTACATAGATAAGCTTGTTTTATATGAATTGGAACGCGAAGACAGTGTTCTCAAACGAAATATCTTTTTTCAACTTGTACGATTATGCATTATTAGGGTCAAAAGTGTTAATCATTATCGCCATTTTGGTAAGCTCTTTGCATTGATTCTATGGGTTCTTATTCCTCTCAGAACTGGATTTTTTCCCTTTATTTCAACTTGTTGAGTTTCTTAAAATATATTAAAACAGTGTAGAGTAAAGTCTAATTTGTACCGGCATTTAAATTGTACCACTTATTAGAAGAAATCTTCGAGAAGTAGGTGTTCGTGATGAAAACTGGCTTGATATTGCCCAGGATAGAATCCAATGGCGAACGTTTGTTACTACGGCGATGAACTTGCGAGTTCCATAAGCCATAGAGTTAGTTAGTTAGTGTACTTGGTAAAACCATTTGTACAGTGGCGCCACCAACCGGAGGAAATATGTATCAGTACGTGTTGTGTACCTACACGAAACACGCTCAGTCTAGAGGGAACACAATTTGAGAAGAGTGCTTTTGTTAAATTTCCTGTCGTAAGAAGTAATAATTTCAATGAACAACTAAGCCTCTACACACTCACAGGTTTACGTATGAATTTTGAATATATATATATATATATATATAGTAGAAATAAAGTGCAGTGTTTTAACTCATTCTGTGGTTTGAATCGTATGTAAGCTTGGAATTTACCTTTTAGTCCTTATGTGATGATAGGTTCTTATGGAGTAAACCAAAACCAAAGTGATCGACCTAGAATTTTAACATACTATTTGATTGGTTTATTTCATACTACACGCAATATTTTAGAAGAGAACGTAGGAGCCCAATTCACATTTTAAGTTACAATTTGTGTTATTCTTTGCTTGAATCGTCAGTATCTTCCTGATGCGTCATACACCATTCAGCCAATGAGGAGGGAGTGTTTTACCTGTATATACATACCTTGATCGCGGCCTATTCTGCTTTACTGTCATTATCTACTCAGTGAGATTGTCTCTTGGTCTCGGCGAAGACGAAGGTGCGAATGATAATTCGGCTTTCTAATTTGTGTCAATTTGAATTGTTGTTTACAGCTGTGATATGATTATCTAATCTGCCAACTATTTTCTTATTATTAGTAAGCACACTGACTTCCTTTATTTAGCAGTTTGTTGATATAAATAAATTTCAGGTAACATACGACAGTAGTAGTGGTGGTTGTTTGGCAGTGAAAACGACTCTTTCCACAGGATCCTATTCGAAAGACACTCTACACTCTATCACTATGCTAATTTCTCAATATTCCAATTATTTCTTGGTAATCTTTAAAGTGTTAATTGTTACCATTACATCCAACTCCTATTTTAAAGATCTTTGTGTACAAAGCTTTTTAATAATGGAAGGTTTATAAAAGCTTATTGACAATCTATAGTCTTACTTTTGGCAATAGCAATATATATATTCAATAATTAACTACATAAAATACAAAATGACGACGAGAAAATATGGTGTTCATGTATAAAACATAATCTGTCTAATAATTAAACATAGCTAACTTAGAACTGGTGAAAACAGAAATTAAAACGGCAACTTCTGAGAAATATAAGACAAATCCCATGTAAATCATTGCATGGTCAAACCAAGATGGCGGAATGGATGAACACTGTTAATAACACTGCATATTTCTTTCATCCGTACTAACCCAATTTTCTTACCATACGTAATGAACTGTCTTCTATCTCGCAACTTTATTGCTTCGATGAGATCCTCTTTTAATTAGCTGCAGCCGGTGACATTTAGGAAGAATTAAGTCGAAAAATGAGTGCTGCTGCTTCCGACCTTTAAGGAGAAACGAAATCACTTCCCTTTGATTAGGTGAACTCGATGTATGGTAAGGACAACCGAGGCATCTTTCATTATTCTCAACCTTTAGTCACTCACTTCGAAACAATCGCTTTATATCTAAGTCCTTTGTACAAAGAAATATTATCTAAGCATGTCCCTAGAAACTGTGAATTGAAAAATCAGAGCAACAATTCTTAAGTAAGTTAATTCTTGTTTAGCATTCATTATTGCCCATAGAGACAGAATTTATTCTATGTTATTATAATGTCTCGAAAAATTATTTTGTAGCAAAACATACGTATATACAGGGTGTCCGTGAAAATAATGCCCCATATTGTGGGAGGTGATTATTTACCTCAAACAAAACAAGAAAAAAAGTCCATTTGAAGGAATTGAAAATTATGCGTAGTTTCAGAGCTACAGAAGCTCAAATGATGGCAGAATCGTCACAAATGACGTCATATCTCAACACATAATGACGTAAGTGGTGTCGGCTTAGTAAATCAAAATCGAAGTAGTACCGGACATTTGGAAAAGGTTTATGTCCTTTCTTGTACATCTAACAACATTGTAACGAATCAATCAATAAAAATAATAATATGACATTGCTTAAGGAGTTGGATACACTAGTAAACATAATAATACTTTAAATATTTAATATATCAGTAAGCAATTTAGTTATTTCTTTTTGTTGTTGTAATTGTTGTTGTTGTTTTCCTTCTTCCTCAGTGGATTGCATTTTTTTAAAAAGTTAAGAAGTACATAGAAAATGGCCAACGATAATTTTTTTCTTAGTCCAAAAACGCATAACCTGGCAACACTGACACTTATATACGTGAGAAAAACAATGTGTGCAACGTTCATTTTAAATTTATATCGAATATTAATTCTATATTTTTTATCCACAGTGTACAGTTTGTGGAACTTAGAGAGTATACCTTCTCAGCCATTTCCTTTGAATCGAAGTGTACAAGTGATCAGGTGTACCTTCTTGATTGAAACTTCAAGCTTCTGTTTTCTCGAGCGCTTTTAATCCTATAGCTAGTCAGGTTTAATTCTATTGTTTTTGCTGAGGAAGAAGGAATGGAGGAAAGTAGCGGTTATGTCCTATGTACTAGATACCATCCCACACAACATGCAAGCTTAAGATAAGCTTATTTTTTGAGTTGACATTTGCTTGTGTTTTTATGATTGCTGTAACAAGTTTGATATGAAAAACTTGCCAGGTGCAAACAAGCAACTATGATACAAGCTTGATTCAAACTTTACACTTGCCATGACAATCCTGGTGGGAATGACAAAACTGAGGCAGGGTTTCTGGCGTGAACGAGATTCGAATCCACGTCGTCACACCCAGTTCTTATCCGAAATCAGTGACTGTAGCTACTTGATCACGGGGACTGGGTAATAGGATTTTTCTTTTAAAGTTTCTGACGGTAATGATGGAGAAGAATTCTCTGTTGGGCAAGTTTTCTCGCTGATAAATACATTTCTCTTTTACTTGGCTACCGTTAGGTATTACAGTTTAGATATAAAATAAAATGTCGCCAACAAACATCAATTTAGGTTTTGTTTAGATTACTTATACCATTACGAATGGTAAGAATTATGGGTGAAACTAACTTTCGTAAAGAATATGGAAGTTTGTTTCCGTGTTTGTTTGTAGTAAAAAAAAAGAACATTATTCAGTTTTCAGGGTAGCTGCTGCCATCTAGTGAACATTACGAAACCAAACAAAAGGTTACACAACATAGAGATTTAAATTATAAAATAATGAACACAAATCAATTGATTGTAGCGTAACATTTTATAGATTAGTTATGCCATCATTCTTTTATATTATTAAAGTGTTACGCACCACTAGGATGCTATATATTTCGAAAACGAAAGACATTAACTCACGAAGTGAGACTCGTTTAACGGCTTACTTCCGTTTAGAGAGGCTTGTCTTGTTAACGTAACAATGTAACTATTGTAAGCTGACGCTGGTGAAATTAGAAACCCACATTAACGGTAACTTGCGTTTATAGTATTAGAATAACCCACGTTAATATAAACCGTGGTAACATATTAGTTATATAAACACGGCATTAGTAGCAAAAGAGAAGTGTTCCGTGGTTTAGACTAAATAATTTAAATAAGAATTGAGAAAGGTTAACTTACCTTTAACGTAGCTTAAATATATTATCTTCATTTTTGCGTAGACAACACATGATGTAATCAAAACCACACAGCATAATTATAAATCTAAATACGTACAATATTAGGCCTGAACGAAAAAATAAAAGTTACCTAAAGACCATAAATAAACTTCAAAACCAATAGACGTGAGTTTCTTATAAATTATTTACTATATTGCATTGTTCGATGTGTGTACGTTTATATAGACTTCTTCTACATCGAATTTTTCCTCAATCACACCAGACGAATGCTGATATGGTATTATACTTCGAAATTAGGGTCTGACTGACTCCTCTTCGCCGCATTCTTTCCCTTATCCCACCTCGGTCTGAGCCTTTCCCTTATCCCATCTAAAGACCATAAAATAAATTGTAATTCAACCTTTCGTGCACTCAAAACAGTCAAATTTTGGTAACTTTCGTGTTCTCTGAATGTGCAAAAGTGTGTGCCGAGTGCACTATAAAAGACGATGTTCTCGGGGAAGTAACATTCCCAACTGGGAGTAACTGATTATGTAACTGTTTCTAGTGTTGAATGTGATGTAAATCGCATATAATTAAAAAAGAAAAATCTTACCTGACTTTACCTAACCTACCGCATGTCTGTGAAGTTTAATAGGCTAGCTTATCATGCAGGCGTGCGTTACTTGCTTGGCTTACGATTTTGGTGAGTATCCAATAGAAAATCGTGTTACACGTAGAACATGTACTTAAATACTTGTTACAGTTGGCTATCAAGCCAAATCGCATGCAAAACACGCAGCGAGCACCTATATGAAAAGCCGGCCTAACAATCATAGATGAGATTACAGTAAACGCGAGAAAGTGAGGAATGATACTTTGCCGACTAGGTCCAAATAAAAGCGCGTACGAGAAGAATGAAAATAACGCCTTGTACACTGTCACACACCTTAATCAAATCGTAAAATCGTTAAATCTACAAAAAGAATGAAAGGAAATTAGCACAACCACTCTCTTTAACTGACTTCTATTTTTTAGGGCTTAGAAAAGAGCGATAAGCAGTTTTCGTGACCATCAAATGAAGTTTTAAAAAGTTAAAAGTCTAGCTAAGTTCTCTTTAATGATAATAGATGTGGAGAATATAACGCAACTTTTTTTTTAAGGCGAGGGACAAAAAGGCAAACAGGACGAGAAATAATAAATATGTATGTATCTGTAGTTTAATTTCGACAAAGAACTATGCAGAAAATATTACGTTTTAAAATAATAATAATAATAATAATTCGTAAGTATAGGTTTATTTGTCGAGTGTATTAATGAGTCGGTCTCCCATGCGTATCGTTTCTTATTTTATGATTTTCTTTATTAAAACAACCTTCAACTGCATAACCAAAATTTGAGATTCGTAACTTTAATCGGCCATGTATAGTGGCTTGAGGTAGCTTCAGTAACATGCTCCCTCTATTTGCAATTCTTGTGTAGTCGTGGTTTTCCTATTGTAAATTTTCGTAAGCTTCTCTTCTTCTTTTTTTTTTCATGTTCTTATATTATTTTCCTGTTTCCCTTTCAATTCAAAATCTGCTTAGATTCCTTCGCCCCCACACACTTACCCCTCCCAATACAAAGTGGCCCAGTCCAACGTTGATCAATACAGGGTTATCACTCGCAGTGTTGCCAAGTGTCACTAGGGTGCAAAGAAAACAGGGAAACTCCTCTTTTCGCGAAAAACTTAATATATCGGAGGAATTCCTTTGAACTCGGGTACTTTGGCTGTGTGAATGGGTAGTATTAATGTATTTCTATACGCTTTAAACAAATATTATGACAGGATTACAAAATTTGA
>JAGDQP010075110.1:0-10198 GCA_022664845.1 Lepisma saccharinum | reverse complement strand
TTCGATACAATTTAAAAATGTTTTCGTTGTTTTAGAAACAGTTTCTTTTCTGAAAAATGATTGAAGAAGGGTTTTAAAATTTTATCTTTCATACTGGCAAGAATTTTAACGTCAGGAGGTTGTTTCGTAAATATTTCCATCAATGATCTATAAAAGGAAAACATATACAAGGTTCACAATTCTGTATATATTCCAGTATTGTTCCAAGCTTTTGCTGCAGTGTGTTTGGAAATAAATACATAATACATGCACAGTTTTGTCAACATGTATAATCACACTTTTCATAAACCTATGTTTAACAACATTAGGCCATTTTGAAGTTTATCAAACACCGAATTTCGAGGTTTATCCCACAAAGCTAATGAAAATAATTTTAGTTCTCATTATCTGGCAACGCTGTCACTATGATAACAGAATCATTGGAAAACGATTGAGACAGCATATATAAACAATTTCGGGGCATTTACATGTATTTTTGTGTTTAGATGTACTGTAGCACAATTGTGCTAACAAATTTACTAAGTTTAGGAGTAAGTAATGACGCTCATACATTCTCTTTGCCTCGTTTTCTGTTTTTAAAACGGAAGAGCAAAGAAACAACCGATGATTTCGCTGTAATGAGACAGTCTTCACCAATATGTCCACGCACAGAAATTTGGTCTAATCTAGACTCACCATTATAACCGTTCTTTTCACAGATGTAGCTGATCTGGGAAACGTCCTCCTTTCTACTGTCCTTTCTGGATGGTCTCAAGATATATTTACTTCCGGGTGTTGAGCGGAAGGAAGGAAGGGTGGAGGTTTGCACTTAGCAATGACTTTTATAATCAGTGTATGTATGAAATGAAAGGGTATTGACATATTTCGTGTGTATCTCCTTTGTAATCTGAGAAAACGCCTCGCAGTTGAGATTTGAAGGGTGCACGGGAAAAGCCAACATAGTCCAAAACTGTGAAAATGAAGTTATTATAGCATTTCTTTGCTCTATTAGATAATTTTGCCATGTGACAAATAGTAAAAGGGATTGATAAACTGTACAGAAGGTTTTATTGACAATTCAAGCTGCCGAAAAAAAATGGAAAGCATAGGGATTGTAAGTTTATTTTCCTTTCTTCTTAAAAAAATCAGTTTCTGGACTATGTTGGTTTTTCACGTGCACCCTTTAAATCTCAACTTCAAGGTGTTTTCTTAAATTACAAAGAAGATACACACGAGATATGTCAATACCCTTCATTTGATACATACACTGATTATAAAAGCAAGAACTCTCGCGACTATGGCTACTTAAGAGGCGCTTGCAGAAAACTGGACTTAGTTTTAATGCACTGTAATGGAAATGGAACATCACCACACACCAGGGTTACACACTCGGACCTCTCAAATGCGAGTTGCTCCTAGTTTGAAGGTCTGCTTAATACGACGGTGACCTAGTTCGAACGTTCTGTGTTTGTAACTGTTGTCATTTGAAGACCACAAGTAAAGAAAGTGCTTTGTCCATTATAGGAGACCGATTCAGAAAGTTCATGATTAAGAAACACTACGTAAACTCGGGGAGGGTATGCTTTTACCGCCCATAAAATTAATTTTATCTTTATAAGTATCTAAACGTACACATTAAACGAAGATTTGCTTCTAATATGCAATTCTCTTTTTGAGTTTTAATGTGTTACAAATGCCCTTAAAAGAGCAGAGAGATGGCACTCTTATCTCAATAGGTAAAGAAATAGAAATATTACTTCCTTTCTCTATGGTCTTCATTTGTGTTTGTGTGTGTGCGAATTGTGATTATTTGCTCTTGTGTCAATGGCCTAAGCTACTCTTTTCGTACCAATTCTTCCTGGCGGTAATCGTTAGGAAATTTCCTTTAGGCTCAGAATACTTTTAGTTTGCAAGCTCCGTAAGACAGCATGTAGCAAAAGGACCAACAAGCACACAACAGTATATATAAGTTAGTATATAAAGTAAAGAGTAATGCATGTGTTATATATTTGTGTTTTAATACACAGCAAAGGCACTAGTTAAGAAGTTGAATCATCTTTTATACCTTAGTGTTTGCTTCTTTTATTAATAGTTTAAGTTCCATCTGTTGTGTGTAACCCATCATACGAAACTAAATTGTGGGTAGAGATGACAAAAGGCTTTGTACTATTATGTTTGGGTGATGGAGTGCGAGGAGAAGGGTTGCACAAGGTAACCGAGAAAGAAGGTGAAAGCCCTAATTAGGCGGCATAGAAGAGGACAGGCCGAGGCAGGAGGCATTCAATAAAAGAGCATTCCCTGCAGTGCTGTAATCTCTCCCACCCACCTCATTGCCAACTATGATAAATTTGACCAATCTAAATTCATTAGTGACGTGTCCATACAAGTGGATGAAAGCAGTAGGTGATGGTTGAGTCGGTTTGAATGGCGCTGTAATCGCTTCTACTTTCAGATTCGTGAATCCCGAGTGAGATTTCGTTTCATCATCGCTTTAATTCGAACATGTTTCTTTAACAGTGCGACTTAAACTAGTTCTTCCATTTTGTTACGTTTCTTCTTTGGCATTCTACAAAAGATTTTATTTCTGCCAAACGTAGATAACTGTTTTGAATCAAGTTAATATGATCAGAGTAGTGTTTCGATTAGACTGAAAATAGCCCAATAGATTATTTGAAGAGGATTAGTAGCCAAATCGTTCATGTTAGTGAGCTAACCCCTCGTCTGACCAATACTGTTTAAAATTTAACCATCCGTTTAGAATATTTTATGTCTGATCAGCAATTACGATCGTTTTACCAGTATCACCTTAATGGTCCGTTGAAAGTTTTGTTGACCTTAAAGATTTGTTTCTTCTATTTAGTTGAAGCGACATATCGGAAACCAATTAACCATAGTGAGCACACTTGCAAACAAATGAATCTTGATCAGCACATTTCTCTGTGATATAATCTAAGTTCAGAAACAAGAATGGAATATCAGCTTCATTCATGTGCAGACAGTGATCCTATACTATTAGCACTTCACGCATATCTTCATCACTACAAACTTTCTTACACTTCTCTCACTGGTAATACTTCGAGGACGAGTAGCCATTTCTTTAATTTACGTAAGTACTACTATATATAATATTTGGCCCCACACCTTCACCTTCCAGCACTTATTGTTTTCAACTAAATTCTCTTTAATTTTCAATTCTGACAGTTCGACTATTTAAACTTTGGCATTTCTTTCATTCCCTCTGATTTATTGTACTATCAACACTCCAGCGTCATCTTATCAAATAATACTTTCTTCATATCGTGCAGATTTCAAACGCTGTTATCTCAAATTGGATTAGAGTGAGTGAGGTAGGATTTTTCTCTCTCTCTCTCACCAGCTTGTACATAAAATGGAAATGCCAGGCAACTACCTGATAGTAACGCTCTAACAGGTAACGTCTTCCTTAAACCTGCTTAACCTTGTCTGTTAACCAACAGCCGTACAAAACCCAATTTGTAACTTATTATCGAGTATAGAATAGAGGATAACCGCATAAATTTTCCAAGTTTCAAAAGCAACTCCACTGAGAAACCTATCAATTGAGCCGTTTAATGTAATTGCTGAAGAGATAGAAGCACAAGTTCGTTATTTCTCCAATAGTAACCAGAGGAAAAACGAAACTTTAAAGTTTATTTTCTCGAAACAATGATTTTGGGGTTATGCTACTATTGTATTAAACCCCTCAATTCATCTAGACGCAATTACGTATTCAGAGGGGCAAGAAACAAGAATGGATGTGTCCTAGACTTAATCTTTACCCAGCGGTATGATTCGTGACATTTTAACAGTGCAGGATATGTAATTCCTCCAACCCACAGTACACCAATCAAAACCCTAGCCCCGCATGTGTAACACATTAATTATAAATGGGTTTTACATATATTCATCGCTCTCAACCGCTGTGATCCGATAGTTATGAACATGGTCGAACTCAGACATTTTCACAAGGAGGCAGGGCTCTTTTAGAAACCAAGATGTCGCTTTATAAAAAATCGAAATCCGACCTTACACAATATTGCGTAACATATAGACTGAAGGCTATTTGTGGGTTAAGGGTGATGTTGCCTGGTACCTAGTGTGCTTTCCTTGGTAGTAGTTATTTTCTCATGGGTAGTGAAGCTCCGTACAGGATATAACACATGCATATTGTAATTTTATTGAAAAAGCTTTCACGTAACATCTAATAGAAACATATGTGACATTTAAACTTACTTCCACGTAACATAACGCATTCAAAGAAATCCAAGCTCAATATGATATTGTTCAACTTGGTGATAATGACTCTATGAATCGACAGATCGATATTCTTAAAATGGTTCGAATTGAATTATCAGAAGTTGAAGAATCAATTGGGAAATTGAAACGAAAAACATATAACAGGGTCGGATAATATACGACCGTACATAGCAAAAGCATGTTCAAACATTTTAATGTAATCTTTACCCTCGCACCTAAACATTTCGAGAGAGGTGAAAAAGAAAACAACTCTTATTTTCCCCATTCCTAAATCGAACAACACCAAAGATTTAACAAATTTTCGACCGATAGCACTTCTGTTTCGTTTTGCAAAAGTATTGGAAAACAACAATATGTTATCGAGTTTTTAATCATGTAAAATCAACATCTCTCCTTAACATGGTTTCACGCTAAGTAGTCTATTACATCAAATTTAGCAACTCTTTCGGACTTAATAGCATGGAAGCTCGACAACAGAGGACTGGTTGATGTTGTCTACATGGATTTTTCTCGAGCGTTTGACACTGTAGAACATGAAGGCTGAGAAATAATTTTTAATTCTAATATTTTCAAATTCAATCAATTTATTATTGGGGTATCTAAGCATGCCGGAACTTTACATGAATTGTAAACCAATTGAATAAAGGTTTTATTTGAGTTTGGTTGCGAGGAAGGGGAGAATTGAAATCTTAGGGACTGTTAGAGGGTGTAGGAAAATTACTCGAAGCAAGAAATAGCGATGGACTGTACTGCATACCCATCCTCTAACATTGGCTCTATCTATCGCTAAAATTGTCTTTCTAGCAGCTAAAATACAGTTCTGTTGTACTTTCAACGTTTTCCATTATTTCCATCATGTACTCATATTATTCAAGAAAAATCAATTTTCCCACTTTTGGAACTTACACCCTTTTTGTCACTGACGCTTCTTTACATCCTATCTTCAAAGCCAGATAAGGAAAATATCTTAGACGATCAGGAACGTTTTCTAAACAAAAAGTGTCTAGATGTTCATCAGACGAATAAATAAAGGACAAAGACTTGTCGAGTTACATCAGCTTCATTGCATACAATGATGAGGTCTTGAAAACTGTCAGTTCATTAGTCAAATTAACTCACTGGATTAAGTCTGCCGCCGCTTCACGATACTCACATTTCTTCAGTACTTTCTCCTAAAATCGGAAGTTTTTGCTGAAAGAACTAGTAGTAATGAGCTGATGATACATTGAATGCTTTTGAAGATATATACTGGGGAAGAGAGAGAGAGACTTCTCATTCTTTCTTTCTTTTACCTTTTTCTTTTCACAGTGACCGACATAAGTATTAGAATATAGCGATTTTTGCCTTAAACATTACTACAGTTGTGTATATATTAAATTTAACTAAACACAAACTTATTTCACTTAAAAACAATATTATCTGCAAAATAAAACTTAAATGTAATTTATAAGGATTTACAAAGGAAAACATAGTTTTGCAACCTGACAAATGTATTGGATTTGGAACGCCGTCAACTCAGGTAATTCAAAATCTTATAAGAGACCTTTTCCTCCACTTAACTCTTGAAAGTGTCTTTGGCATTGAATGAACATATTCCTTACGTCATGTAGGGTCGCCGTTTCTGATGAGTCTTCTTCACAAAGCTCTGTCCTGAACTTCTGACACACCTTTCTCTCCAAAATCTTCCCTATCAGACCCTATATTCATTCATTTGCTGCTTGGCCTCCCTCTATGTCTCTTGCCCTCCACTTCCATTGTCATCACTCTTCTGACTACATAGTAATTTGTTCTTCTCATCTCAACCAACACATCGTATGTCCATACAGGAGACATTCAGGGTAGAAAGTATAAGGTCAAGTAAGGCCACGTGTTTTGACTCATAGGCGTGTCATGAAGCACTGCTGGATAAAGAACACTGACAGGCAAAGTTGGTGTTTTAGCGTTGTGTCTATCGTATCAACTAATTCGGTGACCTAGATTCGGTTCCCGGGGGCGGTGATGTTTTATTAGTTATTTTTAGAAAAATAACACTTCTTTTTTTATGTACATATATGCATTTTCAAATTTTATAAACTTCACTAGCCATTGGTTAGGTTAGGTTAGAAAAGTCAGGTTCAGTGTTTCTTTTCTTATTTCTACGCGATCCACTCTAGTTCACGGCAAAGATACAAGGAAGTTCTGGAGTCAGTTCTGAGGTTAATACTTTTTATTCCGAATGAGGAATGTGCATACCATTGTAGTATTCTTTCTTGTATCTTCTTAGATATCTTTACAACCTCCTCTTCTCATCCTCCTCTTCTCCGCTGTTCCTCTAACTCTCACATTTCCCATTCTGTCTCTTGTTATCCCACACATCAACATTCTCATTTCGGTAACATCGAATCGCTTTTCCCGGGCTTTCTTTATTGGACATGTTTCTTCTCCGTACATCATTGCTGGTCTAATCACTGTTTTGTAAACCATTCCTTTATTCTTCGCCGAGATTCTGCGGTCGCGTCTAGTTTTAGCATTTTTCTTCACTTTAATAGTTTCTTGCGCTTCCTCATCCCACCATCACTCTCTTTTCCTGAAGGAAGGGGTCTCTTTCCTGAAGTTCTTCCCAAAATTTTCTCTGCGGCCGTTAGCATGATAATACTGTTTATATTCCATCACTTTTATACATCCTCTTCTCATAGATTTTTTCTTCCCATAACTTCTCTGAACGATCTTAGTTTCTCTTCTTTCGGTCGCCACCATCTAATTTTGGGCGCTCCATTTCGCCTGCTCCTATTATTTCTACTTTCAAACTTCTAGTCCACACTCACCACTCTGTGTTGCGGGGCTATGCTTTCATGATTTATTACCTGGAAGTTCTTGATTTCCTTACGATGTTGTCTTCGGCACAAGATGAAATAGATTTGACTTTTTTTCCTACTAGTCTTGCAATTTATAAGTTGCTCGTTCTTTTTATGGAAAAAAAAATGTATTCCAAATCGCCAAATATAATACCGTTCCAAAATCTATTACTCTTCCTCCTTCGTTCCTATCTCCCACACCCCAGCCACCATGAATCCTCTCAATGCTCTCTCTGCTTCTGCCTGCATGTCCATTCATGAACTCACCGCTCACAATTACTCTTTCCTCTGTAGGTACACTGCAAAAAATAGTTGTGTTAATTCAACACAATGCGGTGTCCCAGCGTGACTACCACTTTTGTGTGTTAAATCAACACAGCACACGGTGTTGATTTCGGTACTGTAAAAAAATAAATTACGGCAGCAGTGAGATTTGAACACGGGTTGCTCAGTTAGAAGTACAGCGTTTTACCGACTTTGCTAAATCGTCAGACAGTAAAGGTGCTAGATGCAAACGATATTTAATGAACAACATTTGAATTAAACGACTACACTATAGATTTAAACAGTGTAGGGGATCAAACATGCATTGCTGAATCCCCAAAACAAACTAAGATACTTGCACGACTTATCCCATGGTTTAATCACTTCCCATTTGTCAATTGAGAACCAGAATTCTCATTCATTGAGAATATTCTATTTCTATAAAAACAAGCAAGATGGCGCCAGCCAAACACTTGAGCGGCATTACTGCTTATCGTAACAACATGTCATATTCTGCGCTTGCTTTCATAGAAATGGAACATATTCTTAATAAATGGGTATTGTGATACCTAATTGACCAATGGAAAAGTGATTAGCTCATGGCATAAGTCGTTAGAGTAACTTTGTGTGTGCTTGGGGTGCAGCAACGTTTATTTATATCCTCTAGATTGTTTCAATCTAGTGTTTTTTCCACCTGATGATTTAGCGAAGTCGGTAAGACGCTCGACTTCTAACTGAGCAACCCGTGTTCGAATCTAGATGCGGCCTAACTTTTTTTCTCACAGTACCGAAATCAACACCGTGTGAGATTTCGAGAACTTCATTAGATCCAAGCTAAAAAATAAATAAAAATAAAAATAAAAATAAAAATAAAAATAAAAATAAAAATAAAATAAAATAAAAAAATAAAACAAATTATTAAACTTTGTAGTTTCGGAACATTTGTAGTAACTATAGGCTTCGGTCCATCACGGTGTCATTAGCTGTTAAGTTTTAAAATCCAATCGTCCATATCCCAGCCGGGATTCAAACCCAGAACCTTGGAGACGCTGGCCTGACGCCTCAGACCGATCGACTACCGCGGTTGGCGTCCATGTGCTCCTCGAGGATGAGGTTCAGTTAGAGCGGGCCAAAACAGTGTTTCTTCCAAAAGATTTTATTCTGGGGGCTCTTGGGAGTCTACCAAAAATTATAAATAATACATATTGACTTCAATGTGGTAAAATAACAATAATGTTATTTAACAATATGTCGTACTTCTTATTTAACCTCAAAAGAAAATGAACAATATTTACAGAATGTCATCGGAATAATAAATCTGCAAGAAGACAATGTACAAAAATGGTGGAATGTGAACAGTAGGATCATGCTAACGGACCCAGAGAAGACTTTGGGTAGAACTTCTGGAAAGAGCCTCCTGCAGGAAAAGAGACGTTGTGGTGGAATGAGGATGTGCAAGAAGCTATTAAAGCGAAGAAGAAAGCTAAAACAAGATGGGATGCTTCAGGGACAGAAGAAGATACATGTAGCTTCAAAGCGGCTAATAAGGAAGCAAAGAGGGCAGTGGCTAGAGCAAAAGCGCAAACCTGGGATGAACTGTATGACGAACTTGAAACACCAGGTGAAGTGAAGAAGCTATACAAGTTAGCAAAAACCAGAGACAAGGCAACAAAAGATGTTACCCATATAAACAAATTAAGAATGACCAAGGATTAGTGCTTACCGATGAAGACAGGATGAAAGACAGATGGCCCGAATATTTCGAAACGCTCCTAAATGAAGAAAATCGTAGAAAACATCTTACCAACGGAACTCCAAATCTTGCACCAACGACCAGATGAAGCCGAGGAGAAGTCGAGAAAGCATTAAAGAAAATGAAGATCGGAAAAGCTAGCGATCCGGATTGCATACCAGTAGAAGCGTGGAAGAATTTGGGACTAGAAGGTATATAGGTATTGTATGGGATCTGATGTAAAAATCTATGAACAAGAAAAAATGCCGACTCAGTGGAGAGATAGCGTTATTGTATACAAATTTTGAAGGATAATTGAGTTATACATGATTGTGGAAACTATAGATGGATCGAACTAATATCGCATACGATGAAGATTTGGGAGAAAATTACAGAAGGAAGATTACGAGAAGAAACATCAATAGGAGAAGAAAAATTTGGATTTATGCCAGGAAAAAGTACAATGGATGCAACTTTTATATTAAGACAAACTATGGAAAAGCATCAGGACAAGCAAAAAGGATTGTGTATGGTCTTTATTGATTTGGAGAAGGCTTGCGACAGAGTACCACCTACCACGTCAGGAAGTATGGAGATGCTTGAGGGAGAAAGAGTGCCAGAGAAATATGTATGGATTATCCAAGATATGTATACAAGAGCTAGAACTCAGGGATTGACACGCCAAACCACTGTTATGTTTGGATTACACCAGGGTTCAGCCTTAAACCCGTACCTCTTCAACGTAGTCATAGGCGTTATTACTCAGGATGTGAGAGATGAAGCCCCCTCGTGTATGATGTACGCCGATGATATTGTACTATGCAATACTAATAGGGCAGAACTTGAAAGGAAAGTAGAGAGTTGGAGGAAGTCTCTGGAAGATAGAGGCCTAAAGATTAGTAAAGAGAAAACTGAGTACCTTGAGTTTGACGGGGAAGGAAATGGAGAAGTGATGTTGCAAGAAGAACGACTGAATAAAGTGAAAAGTTTTAAATATTTAGGCTCAACTGTTACTGGGAATGGCGATTTGGACTCGGAAATAACACACAGAATGCAAGAGCGATGGCGAAATTGGAAGAAAGTAAGTGGTGTTCTCTGCGACCGCAGAACCACG
>JAGDQP010075109.1:0-10198 GCA_022664845.1 Lepisma saccharinum | reverse complement strand
GGAAGGCGTAACTAGCCTATATTCCTGTGCTATGTTAAATAGGGAATGAAAAGGAGCTTCTCTGCTATTATGCACTGGTGTATTATGTGGGGTAATCTCTGCTGTATTAAGTAGGGGTTGGGAAAAGACCTTCGTATCCTTTGCTATGTTAAATAGGGGCTCGTAGTCAATTTCTGCTATGGTGATGTGCAGGAGATGAAAAAAAGCTTAATCTCCTATTCCATGTTATTTGGGTTAGGTAAAATATTTGGGTTAGGTTAAATATGCCTTTCATAGTGTTGGAAGGCGTAACTAGCCTATATTCCTGTGCTATGTTTAATAGGAAATAAAAAAGCTTAATTTCCTATTCCATGTTATTTGAGTTAAGTTAACTAGGTTATATTCCTCTGTTATGTTAAATAGGGGTTGCAAAATGAGCTTCGTACCCTTTCATAAACAGGGGTTGAAAAAAGATGCCGTAGCCTTTCACGAAGGAAATGACAAAAGGGGCCGTAGCCTTTTATACAATGTAAACAAAAACGGCGACACGTCGTATCGTACAGATCTGGAAAATCGACTCCTTGCTATCAGCCAGGTATGGGAAAAACTTACAATTTTCAAGAAAGTGAGACCAAGTAACCCTATTACTACTCCCCGGACTTTGAAGATGCATGAACAGCGTTGTCCCTTCAGAAAGTGAAGTATCGTGATCGTGTCACAAGTATATGGTTTCCTAGAGCTCACGTTGTCAAACACGCGCAATGCAAACTCGTGCAAGAGTCATGACAGAGTTAACTAGTTCGAGTGAGTTTGGATTGCATAGTTTCCTATGAATACAGGACACTCGTGTGTTCGAAGTTCGTTGAGTTTCCGGGATAATGTCCTCTTGTCCTCGTCTGTTATCTGTGGTACATTTCCATCACTAACTAACTTTCAGAGGAAAGATTTGTTGCTATGAGAAAACTTATATTCAAACGCCATTACAATATTAAATGAATTCTTTCTTAAAAATCTTATAATAAAGTATTAAATAAATTATATGAATGCTCACATAATGCATTTGAATATATCTGCAAACATCTTTATACACATTTATATATACTCAGGTGAGGGAAGGTGAGAGCCGGTAGAACACCCACGGAAGTGGTTAATAGGTGGCTCGCGACAGGACTCATCGTTACAGTATAACTACTCTTTGTCAGTCTAGTACTTTATTCTCTGTTCTACAAGTTGAAAATTCTTCTACAAAATCATTAGCTTTGCTAGTGCCGAATGACTTCTTGTAAGTGAAATTTAGCAAAGTACTGATTTTTCTTGACGCGTACATTAACATTCAGTGTTTGTTGTTCCAAAGCTCAGTCGTCGGCGAAATTTCTCGTATCACCAACTATATTTACATATGGATGTACGTTGGTGAGTGGTCCCAACTTTTAGCAGTTAATTTTTCTACAAATATTATCAACATTGAAAAATTCGGGATGAATAGAGAATGGGCACATTAATGATTTGGATGCACTTCACATACGATTTTGACACGAGCCGCCACTGTCCTACACGACAAGACTAGTGCCGAGACCATAGACAGTGTTGCCAAGCCAGGAAAAAATGTCTTTGTACACAAGACAGGAGACAGCCTTTGTACAAAAACTAATCTACACAAAATTCTCTACAACAAAGGTTATTTCCATTTCTCTTCTAAGATGCACAGTTTAGGCTGCTTGTAGTTCTGCAATTTTTCAGTATACATTTGTTTTGTAACAGCAAAGGCCAAGGAACAGGGAGCTGAAAATTGATATACTTCGAAAAATACAAAAGTTCTGAGTTTGCCGAATTGGAAACCTTTGTGCGTTGCAGCTCCTTCCGCCATATTTTACAAATGCCGCCCGAAATTCGATATTCCAGATTTCTTAGGTACAGTAGTTTCGCAAATTCGCAATTCGATACAGTTTCACATTCTGAGTGACATACTGCATAGCGACCTTGGTACACTGCCGCTTTCTATGCCATATTTAAAAAATGGCACTAGATATTTTTTTTTAATAATATCTCGTTTTAAAAGCATTTTAGAGCAAAATGTGTTACTACAAAAATTAATCTAAATTCTAGAATGCACCGTTTAGGCGCTAGAGGCGCTTGTAGTTTTGAAGCCGTACGCTATTATGTAACAGCAAAGGCTAAGTAACTGGGAGCTGAAAATTGACACAGTTTCTTATACTACATAATGCACTAGATCTGCGACCTTGGTGTGTTGCCGCTCGCTCCGCCATATTGAAAAAATGGTTCTCGAAATATGATTTTTGACAATATCTCGCTTTGAAAGCATTTTAGAGCAAAATGTATTATTACAAAAGTTAATATAAGCAAAATACTCTACAAGAAAAGTTATTTCCATTTTTCTTTTAAGATGCACCGTTAAGGCACTAGAGGCGCTTGTAGTTTTGTAGCCATATGCCATTAAGCAACAGCAAAGGCCAAGCAACTGGGAGCTGAAAATGGCCTTAGCTGGATGGAAAAAAATCCAGTTTTGAAATTTCGCAATTTGACACAGTTCCACTGTTAATTTTCCATAAGATGCGCATCGCAAAGAAATCAGAAGATTTACAACACTACCTTTAATTTGAACCTGCTCCATATCCCTTACCACTATTTCACGTGGGAGTAATGTGTAAAAGCATAACAAAGTCTTCGCTCTACAAATTTTTAAGCCACTTCCAAATGTTACGGAATTCGGAAGCACTATTTATGTTATAGATGGTGGATTTCTGCTGCCCAGAGTGGTATGGCATCGTAATCAATCTTTCGAAACAATTTGTACGAACTACATACAGTATGCGGAAAGTCACTACAGTTCAAACTCAATAATTATATTCGATGGGTATCCAGCTATAAGAAAGACACGGGACGTGCAAAGCTACTTTTGCGATCACGAAAGCAAGCTTCCAAAGATGTATTTTTGACGAGTCAATGATAACGACTTTCCCACAGACAAGATTTTTAGCTAACGAAAGAAACAAGTGTCATCTTATTTTAATGCTCAAGAAAAAGTTCGAAGAATCAAACTACGCCGTTCACCAGACATCTGAAAATACTGATACATTGATCGTAAACACAGCGATCAGTAAATCCTCATCATTTAAGTCTGTTTTTATAGTAGAAGACATAGTTGTGATCATAATAGCACTGGGAAAAGGACATCCAAATGTTCATTTTCTAAAACCAGGAAAAGGAAAAACCGAAGAAAGTTTTCTGGCAAGAAAGTTTGCACGTTGGACCAATAGTGGCAGATAATATAGTTTTTACAAGCATTTAGCGTTTGTGACACGAGTGCAGTCTTCGGCCAAGGAAAGAACAATTTCAGAATGTGCTTGGAACTTTTGAAGATTTGCATCAGCTTGTAAAAATGTTTAAGGAGGTTCTGATTCCAAGCTGCAGCAGGAGAATAATTCTTTCTTAAAATGTATGGGGCTCCTCAAAATCATATATCTTTGAATGCTCTCTGATACCAACAGTTCACCAGATCGGCTACAAAAAGTAAGTTTAATATTGCATCACCCCCACCCACAGAAGCAACAGCAGCAAGACGGCATTCGTTTCGAACCTACCATCAAGTTCAGAGTTGGATAGGTAATTACAAGAATCCAGAAGAATGGGGATGGGAGAGCAGTAAGACTGAACCTACCCCAGTCAGAACAACAAAAGATCATACTCCAGTAAATTCAGAAAAGGATGCGGTTCAGCAAGGCAGGTTTAAAGCATTCTATCATTTGCGTTTACTGCAGTGGACATACTTGCGAAAACGTTGCTACAATTTTGAGCGACTCTGAAGATGATGATGAAAAGGAAACCGATATGAACACCATGTCTGCATGGAAAAGGAAGAGGAGTGCGATTCTCAGACAAATGCTCGGGAACAAGGTAAAAAAAAAGGGGTTTTAAAATAAAATTTATCTTTTTTTTTTTCGGAACGCTACAGTGCAGAAATTTGTGCATGGTTCCAAGAAAAAAAAAGAAAGAGAGAAAATTAAAATCGGTTAAAATCATCCGGTCGCGCATCGTCTTTGAAAATTAGAAAAATTTGTCTTTTTTCGTCATTTCTTATGGTATGGATAGGAGCGTTCGGTATGGTATGGATAGGAGCTGTTGAAATGGAGATACTGCATACTGTTGGTTGGATTGATGCGAACGCCTGTCTCAAGTCGATTGTTCTTGAGCCAGACATCCACATCAAGGACAGTTATGTGTTCCCTCGAGAAGGAGCCGGCCGGGTGGTCGAGCGGTCTGCGGCGGTAGGCTATCGACTCAGCGGTCCCGGTTTCGAGTCCCGGCAGGGGCATGGGTGTGGATTTTAACACTTAACAGCTAAAGGCAAAATCGAGACGGGCCGAAGTCCAAAGTTACTAAACTGGCCCATATAAAAATAAAGTTTACCAAAGTTTTACCTCGAGAAGGACCAGGTGAACTTGACAGGAAAGGTGCAGTTGAGGTTTTGCAGAAATGTTTCCAGAGACTCTTGTACGTGGGTCCAGATCAAGTAAATATCGTCGATAGAGCGAAGCCAGGTGAAAGGTTTTAGAGGTGTGGAGTTGATATTGGGTCTCCAGGCGTCCCATGAAAAGGTTGGCGTAGGAAGGGGCCATGCGAGTGCCCATGACTGTGCCTTTGATTTGCAAGAAATTGTGGTTCTGAAAGGTCAAGTTGTTCATGGTGAGGACAAACTGGGCTAGCTGAAGCAGAAATGGTGTACTGAGTTTACGAGAACTGGGGCGTGTGTCGAGAAAGTGTTCAAGGGCAGCGAGGCCATGGGTGTGGGGAATGTTGATATACAGTGATGTCACGTCGACTGTACTAAGGTGGTGTCAGGTGGGAGAGGATCAGAGATAGAATGGATTGTGGAGAGGAAGTGCTTGGTATCCTTGATGTATGAAGGGAGAGCCTGGACAAACGGTTAGAGATAGTGGTCAAGGAAAGCGGAGATATATATGTAATTATTTTTCTTAATTTCTGTAAGTTTTTATATTTTACAAACGAAAGGAAGTGGTATTTATACCTACTGATCTCAGAATTCTCCAGATGATGCTAAATGAACATTCTCTGATTTTCTCCCTATTTGGAGCAAGAAAGGGTTTTTCCTGAAATGGCATACATGTACATCTGACCTATTATTCGAAGTCAGGTTGCTGGTTTATCCATATACCGTAATCATGAACAAAGGGTTAGAAAGCAACGGATTTACCTCCTTACTGGAAGGAACTTATGAACATGAGTATACACTGTACTTAGTTGGAGAAAGTGGACTGTATGATGTTTTTATGTTTGATGGCCTCACAAGAACCATTCTTGGAGATAAGTCGAAGACTTTGTGGTGATGGGTGAGTTAGGTCTGTGGTGGTGGCTTTGTATGGTACGTGTTGGTGGCTTTGTATTGTACGTGTTGGTGTCGCATGTTTGTCAGTAGGCCAGTTTTATTCAAGACTACCGTGGTGGATTCTTTGATGTCTGGGAGAACCATGATATGCGAGTTCCAGCAGAGCGCTGCAAGACTTACTTTGGTTGGGAGTTTGGTTGGGTTGATTGTAAATTTGCTTAAGGAATTACATTGGTGTTAACCGAGATTACTGAGGAAATGCAAGAATTTGATGAGGTTGATTGCTGAGAAGAGGGGAAAAGGTGGGAGGTGGGAACTTTCGAAGCTAGTATCCACTTTTTTGCAAGATGGAGGAACAGAGGGATATCTGGCCCATATATGGTGCCATCTTAGTCCGTGAGCATAGGAAATGTTATATTTTAGGAACAGGAAGTGATTGTGAACTTTACAAGTCTATTAACACATGTAAGTATGAAAGAATGTTATTGCACTACCTCCTTGTGTAACACAAATACAGTACAGTAATTTACTGAAATTAATTTTTAAGAGATCTACAGAATACAATTACATATATATTCAACTGACTCTAGCCACAGAAGACTGAAAGAATTCTGTTCTATAATTAAACTGTTTCTATTCGACTAGTATGACGAGAAACTATGGATAATCTCAGTAAGGATCACTGGCTCGGAAATTTCATCCAAGTCTTTCTGATAACGAGGTAGATTAGCAACGATGTGACCTTTGTAACTACTCATTGATGCAAGTGCAGCCTGAACTACCTTAAAATTACCTTAAACCACATAAAAAAAATACGATAAATTATATTATGGCAAGCTACAACAAACTCAACCCGTACACTTGGTTCAATGTTGAACTGAACTTGAATTTATTTCAATGTCTTTAGGCAACTCTGGCCCGGACCGAATGGATGATGAGATGAATTGGTGGAATGAAGAAAGTGTGAGGAAACGGAGCACCTCGAGAAAACCCACGCACACAGTGTTTGTTCACCAAAAAGCCCACATGACATAAGCAGGGATCGTATCGATGACCCCACACAGCAGAGGTAAGCGCTCTACCACTGATCCCCCGCGGCCTTCGTTCAATGTTGTTAGTAGCATTACAATGTACTATACATTGATAACCTATGCTATAATAACACTCTGTTTTACCTGACAAGTTCCTGCATTCTTCCTGTGTTTGGTCCGCGACGTTTGTAATTTGTTTCTTCTATCCGGAAGCAGATGGAAAAGTTTGGCTTCTTCAACTAAATGACGACACTCAGAAGACTGTCGAATAACCATTTGACTCTCGACGCAGTCATATAGGAAATATGGACTCAATAACGGCAGTCGTACGTGTTCGAGAACCTATGTGGGAAAAAAAAATTAAATTATTGATCCATTCTCCTTTAACGCTTATTTCTTTAGTTTTCTCTAGCTAGTGAGTAAATTTCAATATACATTAAATAAAAAGAGAAAAGATACTTACATGAACGTCATATGCAGCTAGTATGAAGTGCACAACAGTTTGAAGAGCGACATTGCGACAGGAGCGACAAAAGGACTCCCTACTCAGAATCAAAATCACAGTCACTTGCTTTACCTATAAATCCGATGCTACAGCAGCGTGCATAATCACCCAACACCAACTTTGATAACAGTTTGTATTGTTCTGATTCATACCCTACCCCACGGGTGTCGTTAGAGAGGGGGACGCAGGGGGCATGTCCCCCCCCCCAATAATTTTCTGTGTCAAGTCTAAGGTCGTGAACTTATCGGCATTTTACCGGTAGGGCCAAATAAATTGTTGATAGTTTGTTGAAAGCAGGCCTATATCATAGGTAATTTGTGAGGGGTGCCACAAATTTTATTTTCTTGAGTTGGCAACCCTAGTCACGCCTCGTAGCAAAGTTTACTTTCTTCTACGATATCAAATGTGGTTTGGGTAAATTAGAGTATTAACACTTGAAACCGAGACTTATCAGCGCTTCATCATAAAAGTTGTTATTGTGCGTACGTACTGTATTTGTATATTCAAGATTTATTAGATTCTTGTTCGTTACCTCTTTGTAATACTTGATTATTAATTAGTCTGCAATTTTGAGTGACAAGTTGTAGTAATTCTGAGTTTAAATGCATTGACGAACTTAATCTTGCATTCGCAAATGAACAGAAGTCAATTACGATTGAAATACTCTATATGTGTCCTCACTAAGTTTTCTTGGAGAGACAACCTGTTGGTAGCAGATTTTTCTAAGAGCTGCAAATCCAATATAAATTAAATGTCGGCCCCTAAATGAACGCCTCGGCATGTGTTAGTTTAGTTCAATAACCAATAATATATTTGATTCCTTTCTTCAAACACGAGTAGCTAAACTGGTTTTGCTTAATGACTATTAATCAATCACAGCTTCATTAGGGCTGGATTTAACTTTTTTGTTGTATTACGCGTTGAAATTAATTTATTTTATGAAACTATATCTAGAACTTTCTGCTTAGAACCTACTGCATTGAGTAGTCTGAGGGTCACCAAATGTCATGCCGAGGGCCACATCTGGCCCGCGAGTCACGTAATGAGAATAGCTCTCTACACTGGACTACACCCAAGTTGTAAACAAAATTAACTACTTCCGGCAGAAATGTCATATTCGTGTAATTCAAATAAAAGTATTCTGTGAAACGCATTGTTTGTATTATCGTTTTACTTCAATTGTTGAAGTTCGGCTTTCTTTTATATTCTGTAATAGGAAGGGTGTGTGGGTGTCTGCTTTGGTTTCACTATTGTTTTGTATTACAGCCTTATCGGAGGGTTGGAGTGGGGTGATCCATTGTTGCAATACCTACGACAGTCCGAAAACCACAGACTACCTTACTCAGTTTAGTTAGCAAATACGGTTGGAGAGAGACGTCTCGTGTTTTGTCTTGTGTTGCTGACTTGCTGTGAGTTTGTGTTGTGTTAACCTTGCGTGCGGGAGAGAAGTACTGCGAGGGATTCGAATTCCTGCTCCTTGATTATAAGCAAATCTATTTTATACTCTCCTCGCAACGAATTTATCGTGTTTTTATGTGAGCCCCGGTTTCATAAATTATAGTAACTAATTTATAAGCGTATCGAAATAAGTTGTAATGTCAATTACGACAATTGGAGACAGTGTATGTATATGTATGTGCTATTTTTAACGCAGCAAAACTATGAATAAGTTTGTCATTAAAATTCCTGTTAAACGTAAATCTGAACAAAGTGGTACGACACTTTACCTACAAGTGACTTGGGCTATGTTTCAAAAGAAAAGTAATACTGTTGATCAAAGCCGATCAAGTACTTTGAATTCTGGAGCAGCGTGTTCTACTCAATCATCGATAGCACAGAATATTAAAGATTCAACATTGTCAGATGATTTTCTGCGGCCTTGTCAGCCTACAGTATTATCTAATTGTCTCCTAGTTCAAGAATGAAAAGGTCTTCGTCTAAAATTTCAAACGAGTTTTTATAAAGAGTTCAAGTGGCTACATGTAATTCAGGGAAGCGATGAAATAAATTGCTTTTTCTCTTACCGCTGTTAATGTGTGCCCTGATAAAAACTTAGCAACAAAAATGGATTCATCTTTTTCAGGCAAAAGATTCAAAAACTGGAAGAAAGCAATAGAAAAATTTAAAGTATATTAAAAATCTGCATCTCATGCTCAGGCTGTACTCAGTTTCAATCAGTTGAAGTCCCCTATAGAGCGACAGTTATCAGCGAAAGAAACTGCCCAAAAGGCAGCATGGAAAAGTTTGCTTATGATTGTAAGTTCAATAAAGTATTTAGCTAGGTAAGGTTTAAGTCTGAGAGGTCATCTGAATAATGAGGGAAATTTAATGGAATTGTTGAAAGTAAGAACCGAAGAGATGCCTCAGTTAAATGAATGGTTACAGCAAGATCGTGGAAGGGTGTCATCCTGAAATTTAAAGTAAAATTTTAGAAATAGTACTACTTGTAGCCCGTAAATATATTGAATAGTTTTAACATGTCATTGTACAAAATAATAACAAAAAAAAAAGCATGTAAGAAACAAAAATGTAAATTGAAACTATTACATTGAAGTTACTCTTGAGTTTCGTGAAGTAAAATAAAACACGGCCTTTGATACGATTCGAGCAGCATTACGTGAAAGTATAAAAAGTTAAAAAGTTGCGTGCGCTAACCAACTGTGCCAAATTGTCAGGACATCAAAACTGACACGAACTAGCGATAAGAAGAGCACTGCAAGTTAAGACTGACTCCTGCCGTCGTTTCGAGAAATTTCTGTTATTAAAAAGATGTTCTGGTGTTTTAACTTATTGAAGTGTGTTCTGCAGATTTGTACAATAATTATTTCGTTAAGTGATTATGTGAATGTTCTTTGTCTTTCTTATTTTTTCGTATTCAAACTTCTGAATATGGAACGTAACATAGGGAGAAGCATATAGCTACGGAAATAGTACGAACTGATTATGTCAAACCAATCAGATGATTCTCGTTGTATGACGTAGGAGAATGAATTCTCAGTATTTCATAATATATTTCTACGTTAACAGAAAGCCGTAGCGCTGAAATTAAAAAAAAAAACATTATATATTATTTAATCTGATGTACACAAATAAGTTGTAAAATATATAAGGACGGTTAAAACGGAAATGTCCATTTCTAGTGAGACAGCCATCGGTTCCTGATTGGCCCCTTGTCAGCCAATCCCATACCGACTACACAAAGTGAATTTTAATCAACAACAATAACTGATTCCCTCTTACTACATCTAAGCATACAATTGCAAAATAAGCCTTGTTCTGTAGAAATTATTTTAAAAGTGATATAAGAAAATTAAGTAA
>JAGDQP010075104.1:0-10199 GCA_022664845.1 Lepisma saccharinum | reverse complement strand
TTGAGGCATTGCTCTACCGACTGAGGTACAGCCGTTCTGTATATTGTTTATTATTATTATTTACTTCAGGCATCTAAGGCTGTGGAAAGGCGTCGACCAGGGCCGTTGTTGAAGATACAATCCCGACATTTTGCTTGTGTGATTGAGAGCAAACCCTAAAAGGCCGGTCAGGATGGCTGGTCACCGGTTTCGAATCTTCTAAATGCGAAGACAATTACCGCTCTATCTACTGATCGGGACGGGCGTAAGCCAGAATGCTGTTACCGCTAATTTAATTCCTTTTATCATAATTACCTATTTACTGAGACACGACTGCTCATTTGCTATATTTGCTTTTTGATTTGTTAATTTCCTCACAAAAAATGTCACTTTTATATATCCATGTGGTTCATGTATTATTATAGTAAATTCATACTATCTATTGTTCCAGGATGCGTCGAAGAGGGCAATTACGAACGCTGCACCTGGTCACAGGCACTCCACTTGGCCTTCAGTCAGAGGTATTCTCCAAACAATTTAAGAAAGGGCTCGCAGGGGCCGAGCCCTATCCAGCACACGGCACACCTATGCCTTCATTGTGGGACCAAGAAAAGTACATATTGATGTTTCCGTGTGTTTAAAGGATTAAGTTGAAAACTTACACAAACAGTTATATGTGTTTAATGTGAACAATTTTCATTTCTGACTGTTAAGTTCTTTTTCTTTTACTTTAAAAGAAAAGTTTAATGTTTTTTACAAAAAAAATCATTACTAGTTTCTTTTTTTTTTACTAGATTTTTTACTAAATGAGTATTGCAATTTACTATTAAACTATTATAGAAATAAAATTTTCTGAGTTTAGGAAAATCAAAATATATTTTTATTGATGTGGATGATTATTTCTTTTTGCATGTGTTCTTATGTTTTATTTGTAGACTAGCAGCATATGACAATCCTCGAAGGAAGATACCATCCAGACATTCGTCTCTGACAAATATTCGGAAAGGAGTCAGTCGGAATGTCCAGCCCAGGCCAAGTAAGGCACGCAAATTGCAGGTCAAAAACTATACTACAGCCTGTTTCTCTTGTACCCGGTGTTGTTTTTTAATACATTTTTTTACCAACTATATCGACTTACTACCTGCGTAAGATTCCCGGTTGAAGTTAAAGTTGCGGCGTATAGTATAAAAAATCCGTTATATCAACAGTGGAAACATTTGCTAAAATCATAATAGGTGAATTCGAAGCCGTTTTAACACGGATAAATGGGGTTTCAATTCGCAACATTTTAGCCATAGATAAAAAATATTTAAATTTTTTGCTAAGCAAGCTTTTAGTAATAAAGTGGATATAATAAATTTTGATATGCGCCGCAGCTAAATATTTTAGGTGTCGTTCAGATTTTATGTCAGCGCATTTTTGGTGAATTTGGATCCCTCTCTCTTAGTAAGCAACATTAAGTAGATGCCCTATCTCTAATGCATAGAAGCCCACCCAAAATAAGTAGAGTTTGAATCTCGCCATAGAAAGCAGAAGTATTATTTGAACGACTTCTGACACAAAAATATGTATATGCTTCAAATACAACTACTAAGTAGTATCAAAATTCGTTATTTATAGTAAAACAAAGATAAATTTTGATAATACGCGCCAAAGTTAAATATGTATTTGAAGCATATACATTTTTTGTCAGGAGTCGTTCAAGTATTACATAAGCATTCTGGGGCGAGGTTGTTCAAGCTTTGTTTACTTTTGCTGGGCGTCTAAGTATTAGGGATAGGACATCCAGTTAATGTTGCTTACTAAGGGGGAAGGGGTCTAAATTGACCAAAAAATACGCTGACGTAATATCTGAATGACACCTAATATTATGTATGAAACTGTCGAGAAAGTGCTTTTAAAATGTTCCAAAAGTGCTTGAAAGTAAATAAAGTGTCCTGAAAGTAGGCAAAAGTCGTTTCCAAAATGCACTTTTAGAACACATTAAAATAAGGGCACTTTTTATGCACTTTTGAGCAGTTTTGTAGCACTATTAAGGGAACACATTTGGACAGTTTTTCACACTTTTGAACACCTTTGAGACGCTTTCATAGCACTTTGGTTCACGTTTGGACACTATTAAAGTGTTCGAAAGTGAGCTAAAGTCGTTTCCAGAAAGTGCTCAAAGGTGTTCAAAAAAGTGTAAAAAAAGTGTTCTATTTTTTACAGTGTACGGACGAACGGTTATATTGGACCCGGTCATAGCATTTAACTGTATCTTATGTTTTTCTGCTGCACAATATGTATATCTGCCTTTGTCGCTTAGCCAAAACTGTCTTATATATAATCTTATATACAGGGGTTGGACAAAAAAATCTAAAAACACGTCATACAGGACACGTAAGTGTGGCCCGCCACTGTACACCACGTGTTGCGGTTGCCGATCGTGTTTTGTTTTCAATGTGTCATGTGGACCTTCCTCTTCCGTCAGCAGTACCCAGTTCACCTGTGAGTGTCGTGGTGTGCAAGTGGTGCGGTAAAATGGGCAGACAGACTTCCAAAGAGGCATGATCGTTGGTGCCCGTCTGGTTGGAGCTTCAGTGACAACAGTGGCGACCATTGTGGGGGTATCGACAGGCACTGTGTCCAATGTCACGAGGGCATACACAATGCATGGGCAAATAACGTCTGCAAAGCACAACAGTAGTCGAAAGACAATCCTGTCCGATAGGGACATGAGGGCATTAAAACGGATTGTAGCAGCTAAAAAGCAGACCACTGCAATGAAAATTACGTCTGAACTCAATTCCGGCATACAGAACCCGGTTTCATCAAAAACAGTGCGACTGGAACTTCATAAAATGAAAATTCATGGCAGGGCCGCGATCGCCAAACCTCTGGTCACAGCAGTAAATGCGAAGCGGCGTATCCAGTGGTGCAAGGACCACAAGGAGTGGACGCTTGATCAGTGGAAACACGTAATGTATTCCGATGAATCGACCTACACCTTGTTTCCAACAACCGGTCGTGTTTACGTATGGAGAACACCGTCGCAGGCCTATGATCCAGACTGTCTGCGCCCAACTGTAAAGCATGGGGGTGGTTCTGTTACAGTATGGGTAGTGATATCGTGGTTTTCTGCAGGTCCCATCATAGTCCTGCATGGAATGATGAATGCTAAGGCGTATGAGGCAATTTTGGGGGACCAGGTTCTACCCATGGCCCACACATTGTTCCCGGATGGTGATGGCATCTACCAAGATGATTTGGCACCCTGTCACGCTGCAAAAACGGTGCAATCATGGTTTGAAGAGCATGACCAGGAGCTATCACACCTCCCCTGGGTCCCACAATCACCAGATCTGAACATCACTGAGCCACTGTGGTCTGTGTTAGAAAGGCGTGTTCGGTCTCATTACCCTCCACCATCATCCCTTAAGGAACTGGAGCATGTTTTGGAGGAAGAATGGTACAACATTCCACACACCACGATTCAGGAGCTGTATACGTCCATTCCACGTCGGATCCAGGCTGTTTTGGACGCAAAAGGAGGCCCCACACCATACTAGGTATGATTTTCACACTTTTTCATACGTTTTAGATTTATTATCCTCCAAACAAAATGCTCCTTGTTCTTTATTAGTTTTTCATACAATTACAAAATTACCCAATAGGTGGTGTCTTGTACACTTATGGCACATGACGATGTGGTTGGCAGGCACGTATTATACACGCAAAAAATACAGAACACTAAAATTTCTACTATTTTTCTACGTTAGGTTCTGAAATACCAGAAAAGAATAATTATGTATTGTTTTATTTGCAACTCAAAAGTCTTTGTTCCTGCCAATATTTACTTTGTATTTAATATTTACTAGTATTAGAAATGGGATTACCTACTCCAGTGATGTGATGAAAATTGTATCGAGGAATGTTGCAGCATGTATCAGATTTCGGCAATCTTTTCTTGCGAGTGTCCGACAGTTTGCATGGTGTCTAGAACAAGTGGTTGGGAAAGGTGACTAAAGAAGAATGTCTCTCTTACCACGTACCCAAGGACTTACTGCAAAAGAAGTGCAAGGTATATTGTTAGAAGAATTGAAAAACTCAGAAGATTCTGACTCTATTCTGCCAAGCGATGATGGTGATAAAGATATTGTTGAGGAGTCGACGTTGAACGTAAAGGATATGGAATGGGAGCAAGAAACAGAAGATTTGGATGATAAGAAAATCGAATCGTATGAGGAAGAAGTGATACAGCAGGAAGACACAAGTACCGAAGAAAGCAGATGGTATATTTCAAGGAAGGATGAAGAAATTTGGTGCTCAAAACCCGTAACACAAGGGGAAGACTTAAGGGATGTAATATCGTCGAAGCAGTCCAAGGACCAACAAGATAGGCAGAAAGAAGATGTGAAACTCCTGCGTAAACATTTCATCTCTTTTTCGAGAACCATTTCTTCAGAAAATTTGTTCTTGGACAAATATGGAAGGTCGTCTTGTGTATGGGAACCAGTGCAAAAAGCTGCGATAGAAGAGTTGGAAAATATATATTGGAGAGATGATTCTCATAGGTGTATTCAAGTCAAAGAATGAAGACGTGAGTAAAATGTACAATAAAATTAACGGCCGTGCAATTTTTTTCTCAAATAATGAGTCGTGACAAATCAATGCAATAACTAGAGTGATGCGTTTTGATGACGCTGAGAAATGAAGAAAACATAGGTCACCAGATAAGCTGGAAACTATCAGTCTTGGACAGTCTATCTCAGGGAGAAATATGTTCCTGGTTGGAGTATGACTGTGGATCAAAAGCGCTTTACTTTTAGAGGGCGTTGCCCTGTTAGACAGTACACTATCGACACCTGGAAAATACGGAATCAAGTTGTGGTTGATTTGTGATTCTGAAAAAGCGTATGTTTGGAAGGCACAAATATACAAAGAAAAAAAAAAACTGGATAGAAAAATCAAAGTGAGAGAGTTGTGAAAGACGTGGTGAAGGAAATAGAAGGAAGTGGGAGAAATGTTACATGTGACAATTTCTTCTCTAGTGTATCTCTTGCCAGGGATCTACTTGACAAAACAAACGAACACTTGTAGTAACTATGAGAAGAAACAAACCAGAGTTACCTCCGAAGTTTGTAGCCTCACAACAAAGAGAATGTGGTTCCACATTATTTAGATTTCAGGATGAACTTATGATTACTCCTATTGCCCCAGAAAGGATAAAGTAGTAATTATGCTCAGCTCACTTCATGAACAGCCACTCCATTGTAAAGAAAAAGCCCGAAGTTATAATGACATACAATGAGACTAAGTTTGGTGTCGACAAATTGGATGAAATGGTGCGAAATTTTTCAGTGAAGAGAAAAATTCGCAGATGGCCAATGATAATATTTTATAACATGATCGACATCAGTGCACTGAATGCATTTATTCTTTACCAAACACTGCATCCGGAAGAGCTGGGAGGAAAATCTGGGAGAAGAAAGAAGATTCTTGCAGTACTTGGGAAGAGAATTGAGCGGTCAGTTGGTAGAGGAAGAGAAAGCAGCTGAAAGTTTAAATAAAGAGGAGATCATGCAGCTATCCAAGAAGAGATGTTACGTGTGCCCATCGAAACTCGATCGGAAAACCAAAGAATAGGGTGGTTCTCAAAATCTGTAACAGGGCCAGGCCATATCTCAGCTCCTAGTGCAGAGAAATCTTTGAAACAAAGAATGTTAATACTAAAGTGCATGTGCGGAATCACGTGGTGATGCTTCTGAAATCAGGGGCGTCTGGAAATACCGCTGAACACACTTAATAAATTGTAATTATTATAATTTTAAGATATTTGCTCAATAAAAATGGCAATTTCATGTACTACTATCGCTTCCTCCCATCACATGTTCTACAAACTCTTGACAATAACAAAGGGCGCAAATTCGAGCACTGTGTATAAAAATCCTAAGGAGTGCCCTGCCCCCACTTCCCCCCCCCCCAAAAAAAAATCCGAAGTATTGTAGTATTGAAGTGTTACTACTTAGATGTTTGTCATGTATGTAACTTCAGAATTAACCTATCCTTAATATAGTAAACGCGCTCTAAAGGTAAGATATCAACGTAGTGAACCTTTGATGTCTACCTATATCTGTTAATTTAATTGCCACATCACCAAATGGCCAAAATTTTGTGTTTTTCCGAAATTTGCCCCATTATTCTGAATAGGGGTAATATATGGCTACTGAGATTCGTTCATTTTCTTTCATCAAGACATTTCAAACTATATAATACTCTATAGTTGCCCACACCTACTCCGTCGGAATTTTTTAAAGCAAAAATGTTAGCCCCCTCAAAATAATGGAACCGTGTTTCAACGTTCTCTTACGTTCCCATTCGTTCCGGAGATACACAGGTGAGCAGACTTTATGGACACCCTGTATAATAAAGAGAGATTTATTCATGTTGAAATTCATCTTGAAATTATCAAACATGCAATGGCCAATGTTTAAGAAAGGCGTATAACCAAAGTTTAGCTGGAATTGTCAGAGATGCTCCAGTAATAAATTTTATTATGCATGTTTCAAAGTTCTTACGAAAGAAGAGACAGGGGGAGAGTCTTGTCAGTAGAGGAGTTTGCGCTCTATAATTTTTATGAGGATCAGTTTTCACGTACGTGCAATCGTTTGCGAAAAAATTAGAAGGAAAAAGTAATGAATTTGGACCGTCATTTTCCAAAATGGCAGATAAAGCACATTTTAATATTATGGAGATTTTCTAGAATTTCAGTCAGAAGGCAAAAGAGAATATTCACGTGAATTCCCTTGCTTGTATTTTTTTTCTTCTGAACTAGCTAACACGACTCTTCTAGTTACCATTAGGTCTCCTACTAATTATGCTTCTAATTACTTTTTTCGTATTTTATAGATACGGTTTTTTTTTCCTCAACCTGTTTAGGAATCACAACTAAAATTATATAGTATGGTTAACCCTGTAACGACGGTCGTATTCTATGCATATTACGAACGGATCAGATCCGATGGACCCGACTTGTTTTAGGGCGTTTGTTTGAAACCCAAAATTCGAGTAAAATGGCATTCCTCTTGTAAACAATTTTTGTATTGTTTATTGATAAATTCTAACTACAGTTCCTTCGTTATACCTCTTTTTTTTTAAATTACAGTATGTTTTAGACATTGGTTACAAGAAAGCATTCACTAACAGTTGTTACACAAAATCTTTGAATGTTCACTATACACATTATTCCTATATTTGAAGCAGTGTGCGAATTAGCGGGGGGATGCCCGGGATTTCGCCCCTGGCAAATAAGTTTTCCACCCTGACTAATTTATTTTTTGTCCCGGCCAGGGATAAATTTCTCCCCCTAGAAAATGTTTCGATCAAGATCAGATAGAAAAACGGAACATCTTTATTTGGCAGAAGTTGAAACTATTTTCATGAAAGTGACAAGGTTATATGAACTTTTAGTAGCAGCTAAGAAGCCTATTTGGTAGCCATTTCTTTTGTGATGTTTATGAAGTCCAAGACATACAGTCCCATTTTCCAATAGGGAGTTACTAAATCATTCACATTAATGTACTTCGTAAACATCGCAAAAGAAATGGTTTCCAAATAGGCTTCTTAGTTACTTGTATAAGTTCATATATCCTTGTCACTTCCATGAGAATACAGGGTGGTTCTCGAAATCTAACAGGGCCATAACTCAGCTCGTGGTGCACAGAAATCTTTGAAACAAAAAAATGTTAATACCAAAGTACATGTACGGAATCACGTGGGGATGCTTTTGAAACCAGTGGCGTCTCGAGAATACCTCTACGGTATTCTTCAAAATTTTAAATAGAAACAATGGTTGATTTTGCTTTCTTTGAAACAAACACGAAATTTTGAACAACTTTAAGATGAAACTTTGTTTAATATCTCGTAACGTTTGGTAACTACAAGAGTTAATTAGTAGGTCAACAGTTAACTTATCAAGTAGCTCTTGTAACTGACGATGTTTTAAAATGTTTCATCTGAAAGTTGTTCAAAATTTCGTGTTCGTTTCAAAGGAAGCAAAATCAACCACTTTTTTTTTTTAATTTCTCCCCCCGCAACAGTATTCGCAGGACGCCCCTGTTTTCGAAAATTTCACCGTTTGATTCCGTATATCCAATTTAGTATTTCACTTTAGTTTGGAACATTTATTTACTATTTTCTTTTAGTTACAGCATCCAAAAGGCCCATAAAACCTTCTACACCATATTAACTTTGTCTGTCAATTACGTGTTCTAGCTGCCAAACGGTATGAGCAATGAAAAAGTGTTTCCTCTAAAGGTTGTTCAAAATTTAGCGCTTGTTTCAATGGGAGCAAAATCAACCCGTGTTACCATTTAAAATTTTGAAGTTCTCCCTCTCCGTAGAAGTATTCCCAGACGCACCTGATTTCAGTAGGGATATTGCAATGTCATTGTATTTAAGAAAATGTATAATAAAAATGTCTTGTTACTACAAAAACGTTAGAACAAGGAAAGTCTATAGATGCAATGCATCTTTCACCTGCAAATTAGCCATATTCAGAGTCTGACTTTTGAGACATTTGAGCAACCTACCAATAGAATCTATGTGAGTTTCACTAAATGCCTGGTATATTTCTCCACAAAGTATACGAAGTTGTTCAACACGTACATCTGTAAAGTATAGTTGTAAATAATCTTTGTCCATGTATTCGTGGCTCAGCCGAAGCAACGTAACATTCAATGTTCGCAGTTTATTGGATTCGTCAAGTAAACAGATAATGTAGCACAGGAGGTGATTGTCCTTTTAATCGATGTTTTTTCTACAAGCCATGTGGAGAATTGTTTAACGTAAATTATATTTTATTGGTGCAACCTACTTGTTATGCAACTCAATCTGACACAAGTGTAGTACAAGTTGTGTACAGTCCAGGGGCAATGGAATCTCATGGAGTTGAGTCGTTATGTGTAAAAATGGATATTCTGTGGTAAATGCAATCTACCCGTATATGGTTTTCACTGATCAGGTTTTCTCTGACACACTCGATTCATTATAAAGTTGAAGTTAAGTACTTCTTCTACCGTTAATAGCCTATGTAATATGTATTCTAGCAACACTACTGACCAAGTTCGGCTCTGGATACGTTACATGGAGTTCATACTCCTTCATTAGGTCTTATCCTGTGTGTTATACAGTCTAGCATTATTTACTTTTTCAGTGACTAAGTTCAGCTCTGACACGTTAGATGAATTATATAAAATATAAGCTGAACTGTCTTGGGCGCTGGAACAATCCCAATTCGTCATCTTGAAGGTTATATGATTAGCTAGGTTTGAGACTCACCGTTCAACTTCCCATTAAGTTTCCCTCATTCAAATACAATACGATTCGTCAGTCTTAAAATGTACTGTATAGCGTATCTGGTGAAAATTAGGCACGAAGAAGCGTCAAAGTAGGTGTCACTGACTCAAATAGTGCAAAAGTTGACGTTATTAAAATTAATCTGGCTTGACATGACTTTAGGTTGTTAAATTGGCAACAGTGACTGATTGCAGCGTACTCAAATAAATATGATACATAAATATCGAACAATAAAATAATTACTAAAATTATTCTGGATTGACAACACTTGTTAACATGAGGTTAGCAAGTCTTGGACACATTGCTTGATAGTACAATGTCTTTGTTATATAATGCAAGTGGTATATGTAAAGATGTTACGGACTGATATTATAACGTGTTGAAAACCTCAGTTCCTTCTCAGTGCAGCGATTCACGTCCCTCTCCCCTCCCCCTCTTCCAATCTCCTCTGAATCTATAGTTTAAGATGTCGAAAAATTCAGGTAGGGGGATAAATACAAAGTATAAAATGTGAAACAGCAATAACTTTATGTATTTCACGACACAAAAAATGTTAGTTTGTATTAATTATCCACATATTTACTAACATTAGGACAGTTTTCGGCTTAAATTGATCTTAAGAAGCATGTTATCACTTCTTTTACAGATTCATTCCACATTTGAAACACTAAATTACCCACCTTTTTGGCCTCTTACGAGATACCATCTCTTCGTCGACTAAGGGGTCGGAAGTCAACTCGCATACTTCTTGTGTGCCTTATTTTATACTTCTATGGCGTTACATAATGAGAAAATCTAATATTAGGACTTAAAAACGGGCACAATACATACACTGTAAAAAAAAACACACTTTTTTAACACTTTTTTGAACACCTTTGAGCACT
>JAGDQP010075103.1:0-10199 GCA_022664845.1 Lepisma saccharinum | reverse complement strand
ATCTATCTATCTATATATATATATATATATATATATATATATATATATATATATTACAAATGCTCGTGTGTCTTCATGACGAAAGTTTTCTAATCTGTCTTGATATCTTATGAAACAGACATATTCGAACTCTGTCATAACCCTGTCAAATTCAAGGCCCGATACAGTCTTTTTAAGAATAATAGTTTCATTGCGCTACCATCGCATTTAATTTTTTTATTGTTTATCGTGAAACCGGTTATCGGAGATGCTAGAAAATGCAGATGTGGTTCTATTGCAAGTGAATTTTGCTTTTACGAACACTGCATTGCATATACATCGAGATAACCGTCAGAATCAAGAACGAACACCGCAATCAGCGTGAATCCAAAGCAAACATGCAAGGGGTTGAATGCAACAAAATTTCGAAGGGACGTGGTGGCTCAGTGTTACTTCTGGTGAATGAGGTCGTCGGTGAAGTTGCCATGTGGGTTTTGTGGTATGCGTGGGTGTATGGATCACCTCTGCTGGACTTGTAATTACTGAGATCTAGGAGAAGCACAAATGGAGAATACTTAGCAATTCAAAAGGACCTGCCACTTTTAGGGTCAAGCTTATAATTTTCCCCACCGTTTCAGACTATGACAAATCCAACGGTGTATGGTTCATCGCTGTGTGACTTATAGTTACTGAGATCGAAGGGGGGGGGGGAAATGGGAAAAGGAGTATACTAAGTAAATTAAAAGGTCCTGTCAGTTTTAGAGTCAATGTCATAGGTTTCCTCAACGTTTCAGATCATGACAAATCCAACGGTGTATGGCTCAACTCTGTCGGACCTGTAGTTGCTGAGATCCAGGGGAAGACAGACAGGACAAACCCTATATTTTTCCGTTATTCACTGACGTTCATACGGGTGCGCTAATAAATGTAACATTGTGTTTATAGGGAGGGTTCTCCGCATAAGCTATTCCGAGTTCGATGCTGGGTGTAGATAACAGTAAACTGTAATTAAGGCTAATAGAAGCGCAAAAGCTGTTTTATATCTACACTTACATATTATATTATGTATATAGAGGTTGGACAAAAGTAATTGGTCATATTTCGTAATAACTTTATATAGCATATTGATCTAATTTTCTACTATCTGAGAGATATTAATAGAATATTGTACGTAATGATGCTATTTCTAGAGATATTTGTTATATACCGTGTATGGGGAACCTGTAGTGTGCTGTTAAGAGTCCAAATTATGGGAAATCTTGACAAATTTTGAATTAAAGGCGTATAAAATCAAGCAGTGTTGCCAGTATTAGCTAAAATCACTAGAACAAGTTTACCAGATTCCGAGTAAGTGTCTAATATTCTACTAAAGTGAGTGTTTAATTTACACAACGTAATATTAAATGCAGGAAGTATTGAAAACTAGATTCATTATTACCATCTATCAACTAGTGTTAGGAACTTAGCATACAAGTTAAACATTTTAAAAGGCACTATACCCTCAAATTGCAATGTCTGACTGTTTTGTTATTAATTTTTACCAAATTTTATCTGATATGCTAAGTTCCTAAGACTAGTTGATAGATGACAACACTGAATCTGATTTTTGATACTCCTCTCATTCAATGTTTTGTTGCGTAAGTTGAGTTTTGATCACTTTAATTGTTTTCAAGGTATAAATTAAAAACACATTTGTATAATACTAATGATAGATAAATATTTAAACATCATCCATTCTTTCCACCTGGTACATTTATACATTCTAGAGGTCACTCGCGTACACGATATATGGTACTGCGAGGCAGAAGGTAACCTACAACCACGACAGATGCTCCATCAATACGTAAGAAGCAACCCTCTTTACGAGCCTAGGTTGACCTACATAAAGAAAGGCCGACAGCGACTACCGGTAAGTACTGTCATGTTTGTGCAAATTACTTAATGACGTCATAGCACCTGCATTACTCCTGTGAAGCAGGACTCAACAGCGTTTTACACAATACATGGCAGATAATGTTGTTGGCTACGTCTGTACGACTATACTCGGAGGCACAAGATTTAAAGACTCGACGTACAGATTTAAGGAACGCACATCCTTATATCCTACTAAAATTTTAGTCCTCCCACTGCACGTATGAAAACTAAAGGGCATATACATATTAAAGGGCACACATACTTGATAAAATTGGGCTATAGGAAAATACTTCTAAAACTATGTATAACGTGTTGAATTTTCGATTCATAAGAGTTACATTAGATTCGAAAATAATGGAGTAGAATATACTGTATAAAAGTCTACATCTGCATTTAAGAGCATCTATAGAAAATTATTATTAAAATTCATTTTGCAAGCTTGTTATGAGATTATATTACAAAATAATATTTAAACGTGAATTAACGTCTTGTGACAATACAAGGGCATTGTTAGATGTATCCAGTACTGTTCGGAAGGTGCATGACAATTTTTATAAAATTAGAGAAGAAATTTTTTTGCGAGTGTCACATGAAGTTAGTTTCATATATATATATAAAAAACTATGCTCTCTCTATATATAAAAATATACTCCAGTAATATACATTGAAGTATCACTTCCATCAATTAACAGTCTACGTACACCAAAAACTTAACTTTTTTGTTCAATAAAAGTCGTATCTAACAAGGAAAACTCTGAGAACAAACAATTATTACTGCCTGGGACAAGCAATTATTAATACCCCCACAGCAACTCGGCAAACTTCTCCTAAAATGTAGGAATGGTGTAATATATAGATAGGAGCACGAAAACAGCTTAGACCATGGGGGTTGCTAAACTCCTTATAAAACAAATATACGAAAAAAATGTTTAAGAAAATAAAAGTAGAAAAGAAAATTCTATTCAGCTTCGAGAAACAAATACAGCAACAAAGATTATCTACTGACATCTGTGTATTTAGTTCAATCGTGACTCGGAGAAATAGAAAAATGGAGAAGAATAAACCTGCCTGAAATATCATGCGACTTAGGTGATCTGCACTTGCTATACTTAGCAAAAGATGACAAACACAATGTAACCAAATTGACTTTTATAATTTCATGGTAAAGGACATTTTCAGAAGTTTTAGTGCTTCAAACAAAACAAAATGAACAACACTTATGAAGAATAAAACAAAACCTCTCTGTACAGGACACAGTTGATATAATCTGTCCTGTCCTTAAGCATTCCTAGCAATTAAAGCCTGGTCATTTCTGGACCTGAACTACTAAAAACCACATAAAAGAGAATTTAAAAAAAGAACCTAGTAACGCAAATGTCACATTCATTATCAAAAACTATAAGTTACATAGAGTAAATTTACTATTAGCCACTACTGTGGATTACGCTGATGTTTGATTTCATGCACTTTAATAGTACAAGTGCGTTGTTAAATAATAGGAAACTTAGTCCAAACAGAATATAAAAATAAAATATACTTAAAAAGCAAAAGCCACATTAGTTCAATGAAACAGTTGAGAACCTGGAAACATTAGACAATCAATCAGAATATAACATTTCGGAGACAAATGAGTAGTAGCACAAACATGAAAGAAACCCAAAAGTACAAATTTCAAGTCCCTAGAAAATTAGTTAGGCCTCATATGAATGACTACCAAAACAGTACACAATAAATTGTGTTATTCATTAATCTTCAATACCATTTAATAACACATACAAGTACGAATTTGCTGCAACAGAACAGTCTTTTTTTTTACTAACAGAAAAGAGCACACTGCTCAAAGTCTCTAGTAAAATATTATACTACAAAGTAAATGTGACAAATGCAATGCTCTTAAACGTTAACTACAAACAAGAAAAAATGAAATCATCTTGTTATGATATTTGTAACTGGTGGCAAAGTAGCACTATGATAACTAACGTGTTGAACCTAGGATCATAAAGAGTTCTTTACACAAATGATACACACTAACGTTGAACAGTTCAATTCTCACTGCTTCGAACTAACGTTGAATAGTTCCATTCTCACTGCTTCGAAGATGTAGGTTACACCGATCGACCTCATCCAAGCTCGTCTATAACATTGTTACCCCGACAGGGCTGACACTACCGTAGGAATCCCTACGAAAGAGATAATAACTACGGGAGGTAACACCTACCGAACACAAGGATGATAATAGCACAGCTTGTGGAGTGAAAATTCAACTGTACAGGAAGCGACAGTGGGACATTCACTGCAGCAGGAATCTTATACTTCAAGATAGAGAATATCAAAAGAATACTTCACTGTATACTATTAATATACGTTATAGTATTTCTTCGTTCTGTCAAAGGTACATCTCATCTCTGTTGGGGTCTATACATTAGGTGACATGAAAAATAGCAAGCAACTAACTTAAAATGCACGTTTGAAGATAAATAAACATAAACATTCATGATTTTAGCTTCTCAATTCCATTTAATATAATAAACGTTACACATTTATTCAAAAACAATTTATAACGACATACGCTGTACATCGTCTAACTATCATCGACATCTCTATTCCCGCAGCGTGTCACAGTTCACAAAGTAACTGCTATCACGTCTTCCTTGTGGCCACAAAGACTACACTGCCACATATGGAGCCTGAAGGGACATCATGGAATAATCATTATCGAAAATGAATGACTCGAAAATGAATGAATGAATATATATACTCGACAAACTTTTCCAAAATGATTGTCCGTTATAAACGTTATATGATTTTCACTTAAACTGATCTATTGATTTACATACACATGACAAATCAAAATCTTTTACATTATTAGGCAAAATAAGCTCTTCTCAGGTCTAGTATCCAACTTCGTTCTTCCTCAATTGATGGCTGCTCGCCTTTCTTGTTCCTTGCGATGCTTGCGTCCACGGTTACGCCTGATTTGATTTCGATGACGAAGCTTCTTGTGGGATAATTTAGGCTCTGAGCTTCATTAGGCGCTACTTCCATAGAAGATGATGTAGAAGTGATCTCATCCGTAGTAATCGCAGCTGGCGCTCCCGATGGTCCCTCCTAAAACCGGGTAGAAGGTAGGTTAACATCAACTTCACTGTCACCCTCTACGGATACCATCGTCGCCTCAGGGGATGCACGCTCGTCGTCGGATGACCTGTCTTCCACATTCTTTGGGGTCTTCCAAACTTGGGTATCAGGGTCCATGGGGTGATACTCGTGCATCCACTCTTCCCTCATAGCCGCTATGGTCCTTGATTCTAACGTCTTCAGTAACCGTATACATTCGTTGCTGGCCAACTTCCTGTGTTATTCATGGTACCAATGTAGTATGGAATTAGTCCAATTTGAGTAATACCGGCACATAATCTTCTTGTAAGCTTCCTTCTGGAGCTGGACAACAGTTCTACCACGTTCCCTAATCTCCTTGATGATTATGGTCTCATAGAATTTCAGTCGTGTTGCAACACTTTGGTAGTATTCATACACCACTTTATCACTCGTCTCAACTGCGTATTCTGCAACGACTAAAACAATAAAAGTACCATGCCAAAAAAAGGTTAACACAAGCAAACAAAATAACAAAAATGAAAACATGCAGGTCTCTCTACATCTTGTGTATATCATCATGTTAACACACGCCTTACGTAAATATAAACTATTTAAATGAACATGAATTAACAACGAGTGTTCACTTCCATGTTCATAACACAATAGTTTCTGATCATCATATTTACCCGTCACGGCATGATTCAACATTTGATTCTGAGTTTTATAACACCACTCCACTTCCGGATATCCAATTTCTCATGAGAACAATTCTCGTCCAGAATTTATCATATGTTGCATAATACCAATTTCCTAAAAGATATATAAACCACTCAGATGGACACCCATCCACTTGTTTCATGACATGGCTACCATTCATTAATCTTAAATCCTTCGAATAAGGTAAATTGGTCTCCATAATATTGCGCTTATAGTTACTACATCTCGTTTCAATTCCAACATAACAACTCTGCTGATGTTTTGGTTGTCCACATTGTGTAATGTAGGCTTTTGACTTTTTCGACTCCTTCGCAATTACCATAACTTGACTCCTTAAATTCTTGGTGCTTGAAGAGTACCCCTTCCTCTTTCCCTTTTTTTTCTCTTCACGCACTTCCGCTCACCAATTGCATTCTTGTAATTAGTGTAATTGTTAGCTTTACTAGGATATCTCCACATTCCATTCCTTATAGGGATCGTAATCTATTTTTGTTTGATTTCAAAAGTGATTGTCCGATTTCTCCTGTCTACATGTCCATTGTATTTTTTCATAAAATCTTTACCCAACTACAAATTACATTAAAGTCAGTAAAAAACTTGAAATCGCCGATCATCAATGATAAAGTAACTTTCTGGTGAACATCTTGATCCCTGAAAGATTGGATATAAACGTATCCTAGTTAGTGGGAAAGGATTCACAATTACCCTTCTCCTGTACCGTATACAACAAGACTGTACTGCATAAGGATGTGTATGTTCTTGTATCAAAGACGCAAGATACATCCTATTCAATTACTTTGATCATACCCGAATAAGATATGTGATTGAACTTTTCCCATCTCTTATCCGCAACTAAATTTTGATCAAGTCGGTACACATAATTTTCTTCATTTAAATCTCCAAGTAACGTTTGAGGATGATTTATTCCTGCCTTCATGTCATTTTCTAACTAACGAACTTTCAGTAGAGACATATTTGGCTATCTTCTGAACTGCTGTCGTGGCTAATTTCGCCACTGTTAAACATGTTCCAGTTTCGATTCTGACCTTTATTTCTTTTATCCCGACTTGACTTTTTTGTAGAATGTCGAAGACGAAACTGCCTGGTTAAAGAACTACCTTCCTCATCTCTGGCTTTCTTGCATATTTTTTTCGTTTCTTAGTTCGATCTATTCTTAAAATGATCATTCGTTGGCACAGAAATATTCTTTTCTTTCGTCAATGTATCTGAACTTTTCACCCTTTCTCTTACTTTCTTATCTTCAACAGAGTAAACATTAGCTTCATTTAGCTGTACAGCAACTGGTACTTTTCCAACTCGCTCAAAGGTATTACAAACATGTTTGGTTAATACCTGACATTGTTCCATATATTTGCCATGCAGGTCATGCACTAGTTTCTCTATTGAACTCTGGGTGACTCGCACTTGCTCTTTTGAGGATTCTAGTTGAATGTTCATCCGCTGCATGTCTGACTTTATTGCATTGAAACGGATTTGAAGTTTCTTTCGTAGAGACTCCATTTGTAATCGAAATTCTTCCTGTAAAGGATCAATTTTCATTTGTAGTTTCTCTTGTAACGATTCCATCTTTTTCAACCAAGTTTAGAAATGTTTTTGCATCAACAAATCTATCTATTTTTGTGATGCTTCAGATTGTTTTTGTAGCATCGACTCAACATATCTTTGTGACGCTTCGAGCTGCTTTTTCATCAACGGCTCCACTCGTCTGTGTGACGCTTCGAATTGCGTTTGCATCGACACATCGACCTGTCTTCGTGACACTTCAAACTCTCTATATAGCAGCGACTCTATTTGTCTTCGTGACGCTTCAAACTGATTTTGCATCAACGATTCTATCTGTTTCTGTGACTCTTCAGACTTTCTTTGTAGCAGCAACTCTACTTGTCCTCGTGACGCGTCAAAATTCACTTGCATCGACGACTTTAACTGTTTCAATGACGCTTCAGACTCTATGTACTCGTACACTATATCAGGTATACTACAGACTGTGTATCATCTATTGATACATTTTTATCCTTATCCCTACAAACTGGATATCTCACATCATACTCATCGAAGGACGCATCTATTAGCTTAATATTGTTCAAGGGAAACCAGCAATAACATTCAGTACACTGGGTTTCTAATTCATGATCAGTTGAATCGAAATCCCAACTATTTTGGTCTTCCTTTCTCCCTTTCTCGGCTATGAAAGGTTCTCTCCTTCTTCTCACTCAAGTTTCTTGAAGAACGTCCCTTTTCAGCTTTACACATTTTAGGGGTCCCTGAACGAACTTCCCCTGAGCTCACCCTGGTAAGAGTATCTCCACTGTGTTCTCATAACTGCGTACTAGTTATGCTTGCCCGTGACCACACATGCTCAACGTCATCCTTATTGTGACATCACTCTTCGGAATTTCTACGATACACGATTCCTCTTCCACTACATCGGGACATACTTAAGTCGTGACGAGACTTCAGAATGACTGAACCCACTTCCTGTGTTCGCTACTGTCCTATTCCAAATCTGTAAAAATTCTCTATCCGTGCTCCTATGCTCAATCCGCAGGTTAATAAACTTGCTCTGGGAGAGAACTGACGCCAAACATAAACATCTTCATCCGTCCGGTATATAACGCTAATTTCAACACAAAAAACTCTATTCACACATAGGCTGACACGATGCATCACTAAGCTTCATAATCTTATGTAACCGGTGGCAAGGTAGCGCTATGATAACTAAAGTGTTGAACGTAGGATCATAAAGAGTTCTTCACACAAATGATACACACTAACGTTGAACAGTTTAATTCTCACTGCTTCGAAGATGTAGGTTACACCAATCGACCTCATCCAAGCTCGTCTATAACAATGTTGCCTCGACAGGGCTGACACTACCGTAGGAATCCCTTCGAAAGAGATAATCAACTACGGGAGGTAACACCTACCAAACACAAGGGTGACAATAGCACAGCTTGTGGAGTGAAAATTCAACTGTATAGGAAGCTACAGTGGGGCTTTCACTGCAGCAGGAATCTTACATTACTATATATGGAATGTCAAAGAAATAATACTTCACTGTATACGATTAATATACGTTATAGTATTTCTTCATTCTGTCAAAGATACATCCCATCTCTGTACGGGTGTGACATGAACAATAGCAAGCAACTAACTTAAAATGCACGTTTGAAGATAAATAAACATAAACATTCATGATTTTAGCTTCTCAATTCCATTTAATATAATAAACGTTACACATTTATTCAAAAACAATTTATAACGACATACGCTGTACACCGTCTAACTATCAGCGACATCTCTATTCCCGCAGTGTGTTACAATTCACAAACTAACTATTATCGCGTTTTCATTGTGGCCACAAAGGCTACATATTTTTAACAAAAATGCTGGATGAGAGGAAAAAATCCACAATAACCAAAACATGTCTTAGTTCCATTCGTAAAGAAACGAAAAAACTACGTGACAAAAATACAATAGAAAGTTTTCCTCCGTTAATATCGATATAATAGTTGGCTTTTGATAGACAAGCGGACCAACACCACACTGTGGAATCCAAAACATCGTGCCTAGAAGCACTTAAGCTAAAAAAAAGCAGCTATTTGGAGTCAATGAGTCGCAAATTTCTTTTAGCTAAGGAAGCTACGCAAGTAGTAAATAGACCATAGTAAGTAGTTAAGTCAAATCACATGTTGGTTTTGCAACCGCAACTGGAGGCTAGTATCGAAACCGAGATTGTTCAGTTTATCTCGATTTAAATAGAGAAATAGATTATTCCAAACGGTTTTTAATTTCTGGAAATAATAATACCATCCTTGTAAATCAGTTTTGAGTAATAGTTCGATAATTTTGCGTAATATATTCGCTCATATGTTCCATGAGATCAAGAAAGGCTTGTTTCGCTCAACTATCATGACCCGTACCCCTTCAAAAGATGACGGGCCTGGGTTAAATCAGGTCTAATATAATCGGTTTCACGTTACAGTTTCTGTTTAACTTTTCCATAATCAAACTTTATCGGCGAAATCTATAATGCGATATATAAACAGGTTGTTGCGAAACAACACCGACAAACCTACCTCACGAATCTTGACATGAAAATAAGAAGAAAAAAATAGATCACCCAGGGAGCACAAATGCTTCGTTTCGACGCTGTACACTGCCGAAAATGTGGTAAAATTAACTCTAAAGCTTGAAAAATCTAGTGCTATTAACAGAACGTAGGCGACACGGTACCCTCAAAGATTGGAGACCTGCTCTATCCAAAAGTGCATTTCCAAAATTATGCAATGGGTGCATAAAGGATTCCCCAAAGGAATTCCCCAGAAGGTTCCTAGACTTTCTCTGGAGTAAATGTGTGTCGAAATAAGCACGAATAAGACAACTTTTCGGATGAGTACAGATGATAAACATAATCATTGGCATCTAACCGGACAATGACAATCTCTTTTATTAATTAAACGTAGAGC